>PVHX01007887.1:0-87764 GCA_004024805.1 Geosciurus inauris
TGTGTCTGCTGCAGGAGGAAGTGACTGAGAAGGAGCCTAGAGTCTGAGACTCTGCTCATGCTGGAGCCCTGGGAGAAGAAAGGGGCCACCTGACAAGCTCCCTTCAAAATCATGACCAGAGAGCCAACAGCTGAGAGCTTCTGTCTCACCTGGTGTGGACCTTTAGTTCCTCAGATACTTCCTGCTCTCCCCATAATTTTTCTTACATCCAAATCTTTTCCTGTCTGAAGAGAAAATTTTCTGGCACCTGTAAGCAATCTAGAGTGAGGATGCAGCTCTCTATCCTGCAGAGTAGCTGCCTGGGAGCTGGATTCTTAATTGTAATGATAACAATAATTTTAATATATTCCATGTGCCAATCATTACTCCAAGACTATTCACACAGGTTAACATTATAACACTGTTACTTTTATCCTGACTTGAGAGATAAAGAAACTGAGATATATAAAGGTTAAGTAGGCCCCTTAAAATCACAATGTTAGGTATTATTAGTTTCTCAGTTGATAAGAAGCCATTGGGCTCTATTTATAAGGCTTAGGAATAAACAGTTAACCCAAATAGTGAGTGGATACTGAAATCAAATCAGACAAAACATGAAATTCTGATATAAATGGATCTGGATATGTAATATGTACTCTATATATGTTAGGTATTATAAGTTTCCCAGTTGATAAGAAACATACTGGGCTGAAGCCATTGGCTTCTATTTGCAAGGCTTATGTTGTGGTTACCTGCACAAGTAGGGTTGATGAAGTCAGTCAGACAAAGCCAGCTGTCCATCAAAATGCTTTGTGCAAGATGTTGGTGATGGAGATATATTATTTCAGAAATTTATGCCTGAATTTGTTTCTCTAAGGCTATATATCTGGAGCACTAAGATGAGGTCAGAGCTGGGAATAGAACTGGTTGCTGTATTGCAACTAGTCTTCAATATATTCCCCTGAAGGGAAGGAGGGAAAAGATTCCTGAAAACTCCAGATTATCACAACCCATCCTGTACTCTGGGAAAAAGTGAACTCTCTGGGTTCCAACAGATCCCCTTTATATTTGGCAACAAAACTAGTTTAGATGTCCTTTTTATGTTCCTTTAGAACACAATGTATTTTATAGCAGCAGCTCTAAGCAGTTTATTTCAAAACTTGCTGTAAGATTATTTTATGCAAAATTCATTTTTTTCTTCCAGGCTTTCATGAAGGGGGAAAAGAACTTCTTTAAATAACCATATTATTATTGGTCTTTTCATTAGTAGAAATAACAAGAACACCACACAATCAACAAAATATTTTTTCATGTATTTCTTGTTGGTATTCATGACAACCTTGTGAAGAAGTAGAGCAAATCCATCAGAAAACTTACTTTGTTTCCTTGACATCTCCAAGGTATTAAACCTTCCCTTTGGGCTCTTTTGTGTGTGTGTGTGTGTGTGTGTGTGTGTGCAATGTTGGGACCATTCATGACCTTTTGCTACTTCCTTCTATTTTTGGACACTTGACCTTTGACTCTTCCTGTCCTCTCCTCTGCCATTGTAATCATCTTAGTTAAAGCTCCCATTACTTGCTATCTCATGTCTTACAATGGCCTCCAATAGGTCTTTGGCTCAGGTCAAAACAGACTGTCACTCATTGCTGTCAAAATCCTGTTCAGCCTTCAACGGTTCAGATTCTACTTTTAAGAAGCTTATCAAATTCCTCCATCAGAATTAATGCCCTTGTCACTCAACTCTCATTGCCTTTTATTTAAAGATCTTTTCCTGTTAATATACAGTACGTGTTGCTTTAATGATACCTGTGAATATACCTGTCTGCTTAACCAGAGGAAAGCTCTTTGCAGGTCGAAGCTCTGGTTTCACCAGGTGTGCAACTGCTGTTCTCCTAGTCTTGGCTTCCCACTCAGTAATATTGCATTACTGAAAGGATTTTAAAAAGGCATGCCAATAAAGTTAAACAGTTAAACAGTTCATTACATTTTTAGTGTCAGCTCCTGTTATTATGTAATGCCAGCAACATTTTCAATGTCAGTTATGCAGTAAGTACCTTTGGTGTATTCACTTGTTTTTCACTAAGATCATTTTAGTGGTCCAATCAGCAGAAACCCTCCTTTCCCTCAAATTTCAGGTTGATGCCATGGAAATTTGCTTGGAGAAAAAATATAGAATCCAAAATGTCCTAGATCTTTACAGAAATATTTAGAAGAAATAAGGAAGTTGAATCTGAATTGGGGCAATTTCATTCATGGGCCTTCTCAAATTAAGCGAGCTGTGGTTAACTTGGAAAGTTCTCAAAGGTCATACTTAGAATTGAGTTTTGAAAAATGGGGTCAATGATGAGAGGGTAATGGAATGCCAAATCTACCTTTTAAAACTACACTTTAGAGAGTACTGGTCATTGTTTTCAAGTTGTATGTAGGAAATTTCAAGAGGTGTTGACTTTAACAAAAGCAAAATGAGAAATTACTAGGTAATTGGCAGAGTAAACATATAAGAAAGCATTACTTGAAAATTGGTAGAGAAGCTTACTAGGATAAAATCTTAAGTCTCCAATCTTCCTTCTGAACTGTATAATTATTGTTCAATTTACTTATTGGATAACTATAATCAGATGCCTAAGAGACATCTTCCATGTAGCAGGTCCATTGCTAAATGCGAAAAACAAAACAGCGCAAGAGAGAAAAGCAGCACATATGGTGTGTTTTGTTTTGCATATAAAAAAGAGGAAATAATGTGTTTATAAAAACACAAGTGCATATATATACTTGTATGCATATTTGCCTATTTTCTAAAAAGAACCATAAAATAGATGATAAAAATGTTTAACTTTACTAGGTACATGGAATGAGATGAAGAGGACTGGGATCGGAGTGAAATTTCTCCAATGACTTTGATTCTTGCACCATGTAAAGGTTTGCATATTGTCAAAAAATAAAATTGAACTTAAGAAGGTAAAAGGAAGATACAGCTTAAAAAACAACTGTATGTCAGATTTATAACAAATCATATAAAAAATAATCAAAATTACTTTTTAACAAAATACTCTGGCTGTATAATTTATGTAGGAAATATTTTGAAGGCAATAATAGTTGCAAAAGAAACCCAAATTTGAACTAGTAGGTTTATCGTGGTTGTGATGTTGATGTAATAACCCTGAAATAATTTTACAAGTACTGAATGAATAAATATGATTTTGATATTCTGGAAACTGTGGGTCTTGCTTTAGTAAAAGGGATCTGTAAATATGGTGCAAGGAAGAAGAGAAGAATGCTTTTGGATTTGAATTCAAGATATCAGTATGAAGCTGGGCGCAGTGGTGCATTCCTATAATCCCAGTGGCTCAGAAGGCTGAGGCTGAGGATCCTGAGTTCAAAGCCAGCCTCAGCAAAAGCAAGCTGCTAAGCAACTCAGTGAGACCCTGTCTCTAAATAAAACACAACATAGGGCTGAGGATGTGGCTCAGTGGCCAAGTGCCCCTGAGTTCAATCTTCAGTACCCCTAAAACAAAACAAAACAGAAAGAAATATATTAGTATGAAATAATGATTTATAAAATTGTATTTTTCTGTCTATCCACAGAGAGGGCAGAAATGGCAGGGTCTGGCTATGGGACTGAGAAGGCACAAAGTGCATCTGAAGTATCTGTTGTCTCAAAAAACTGAATAAAAGTAATCAAGTACTGAGGAGGACTTATAAGAAATAGGAGGAGTTTAGTTTTACTTTCATCAGTGTTGGAAGGCATATAATTTACCCTCCTTTAAACAACTAAAAACTGAGCAAAAAATATGATACAATAGTATTTTGGTATTGGACAAAAGACATCAAAGAATTGTTTCTTGAGAAAAGGGAACAAATGAAGTTAGCCTTTCAGTAGACCCAGTTTACTACCTAAAGGAAGTTTTTCGTCTGTAATATCAGGAGGGTGTTATGATTTGGTTCTTAAATGTCCCCCCAAAGTTCACGTATTAAAGGCTTGCCATCGAAACCTGGTTCCTGGCTGATGGTGCTATTGCAAGGCAGTGGAAACTGTAGGTGGTAGGGCCTAGTTGGAGGGAGTTAGGTCATTGGGAGCAGACCTTTGAAGGGTAAATTGGTATCATAGCCAAGGGTATCATAGCCATAGCCATGGGTTTCCAGGCCACCATGAGGTGAGCAGTTCTGTTCCACCACACTCCCTCCCATGATAGTCAGTCTCACAGCAGGCCCAAAGCAACAAAGCCTAGCAAATATGGACTGAAACCTCTGAGACCCTGAACCAAAATAAATCTTTCCTCCTTTCAAGTTGTTTGCCTCAGATATTTTATCACAGTGACAGAAAGTAGACTGACAGAGAGAGGAAAGCCAACGGAGTCTGGGAGTCTCATTGGTTTGAGGATAAAGGGATCAGAATTTATGAAGATCAAAGCAGTCAGAGTTTTTAGGGCAGGTAGTAGAGGATGAAGTTGCACAGAGAAAACTCCAGACATTTAGAGTGTGCCTGAAGACTTTAGCAGAGTGATTCTCTGTGCATATTTGAGAAGAAAATGTCCAAGGCCAGAGAAAGAAAGATTGGAAAGCAATAGGCTGACAAATACCTAGAGCTCACCTGGGGCTTAGAATACTTTGTGCATCAACTAGCTAAAGGGGAAAGACTTTATAACATGGGATACTGGGTAAAGTTTTCAGACTACTATCATAATAGTTGGGATAAATTAACCCTAGGCTAAAGATTACTCTAGAACTTATTGAATACAACTTATGAATACAACTTACTTCAAGTAAATTAATGGCATTCCAGAGCAAGTTGAAGCAAGTTATATAAATGTTATAGTTTAGATATGAGGTACTCCCCAAAAGCTCATGTGTGAGACAATGCAAAAATTTTCAGAGGTGAAATGATTAGATTATAAAAGGTGTGACCTAATCAGTAGATTAATCTATTAACATGAATTATCTGGGTGGCAACTGTAGGCAGGTAGGTTGTGACTTGAGGAAGTAGGTCACTAGGGGATGTGACTTTGGGTTTCTATTTTGTCCTTGGTGTCTGCTTCCTGGTCGTTATGTTATGAACGCTTTCTGCTGCAAAGCCTTTCCCACTTAGGGTCCAGAATTATGGAGTCAGCTGGCCATAGACTGAACCTCTGAAATGATGAGCCAAAATAAACTTTTCCTCCTCTATGTTGTACTTTTCTTTTGGTCACAGTGACAGGAAAACTAACTAAAACAGACAATATTCAAAGGAATACAACAGAATGTAGCACAGACCAGCTAAGATCTACAATGTCCAACATGAATAAAACATGACTAGCTGTACAAAGAAATCATACACTATAACACAGAGTTAGGAGAAAAATCGATCAATAGAAATTCACCTCAAAATGACTGATTTTGGAAGCTGTGTATAAATTATGGGTTTGTTTGAGTCATCATTAGGCAGGGAGGCTACTTTTCTGGGAAATCCTAGGTGAAATTCCCCAGTTGGACAAAGTCCACATTGTGCTGGTGCCTTGCCTTAGCTCATAGTCCTAGGTTCAAACACAGCCACCCAGAGATGGGCATAAATTGCCAAGCCCCAAACAACCTGTTTCTCCATTCTTTCCCTGTGTTCCTCAAGAAGCTTGCCACACTGAAACCCTCTGATGTGTTTCCACTATAAATAAAGCATTCGCGGGCTTTTCCCTTTGTTAGGATCAGACCCATCAGGTCTATTCCACCTGTCAAACCCTTGCTTCAAATATTTTCCTGCATCTTTTGCTTTACTTCTTGATATTATTTTTTCAGACTTTTTATTTCCAGCATCCCACACCTATGAGGGTTACTTATTCCATCCCCACACAGGTTGTAGGTGACAGACTTAGATGATGGAACTTACATAGACCTTAAAACACTACTATAAATATGCTTGGTATCCACCAGAAGGTAAAGGAAAACATGAATGTAGTGAAGAAAGAAGTGGAAGATATAAAAAGGCCAAATTCTGAAGATAAAAAAATAACATCTGAAATAGAAAACACATAGATGGTATTAATACCTGATTATATACTGCAAAAGAAATGGTTATATAAAGACAGAAAAGTACAAACTAAACAATGAGTTTTTAGAAAAGTGATGAAAAAAGGAAAAGAATGTGACAGAAGAGAGGATGAAGAAAGAAGAGGGAAACAGAGGAGAAGGAAAAGAAGAATAATACCCAAAAAGTCAAAACAAATGCAACAATGACAATAAAGTTCCATGAGCGATTTGATAATAGCAAGCAGTATAATATGCATGTAATTGAACTCTGAGAAAGAAGAAACCAGAAAAAAACATTTGAAGAAATAGTAGCAAAATTTCACTAATTTGATTTTTTAAAAAGCCTATAAATAAGCCCACAGATGGAAGAAGTCCAACAAAACTCAAAGAAAATAAACCTAAAGAAAACTTACCAAAGAGTATCATCATTCCATTGTTGAAGCCAATGCTAAAGGAAAAAGTGTTTAAAGTGACTAAAAATAAAAACATACATTTTAACAGAGAAACAAAGGTAATAATGGTATTAGGTTTCTTGTCAGAAACTATATAAGCCTAATGACAAGGAAGTGACACCATCAAAATATTGAAAGAAAAAATAAAATCCCCCTAAAATTCTATACCCAGCAAAAATATCTTTCAAATTTTAAGCAAATCAAAACATTTTTGACAATGAAAACCCAAGAGAATCCACTACTAGCCAATTTGCACTAGAAAAATGTTGAATAAAAGTTTCAGGTAGAGGCAAAATTCCAGATATACTTTTGGATCCACATCAATCAATGAAGTGTACTAAAAAATGGAAAATAAATGAGTAAAGAAAACTTTTCCTGTTTTTACTTGCTATAATTGAGTGGTTGAAGCAAAAACAATTATTATTGTGTTTGTAATACATACAGAAATAAATTGTACACCAATATGACCCAAAGGGCTGTCAGAGGGAGGTATGAAAGCATATTTCTATAAAGTTCTTTATTTGTAAAGCAGTATCATGTTATTTGAAAGTAGACTGTGATAAATTACACATGTTGTAAACCCCAAGTCAACCACTAACAAACAAAAGAGAGCTGACATTTCACAGAAATCCCTATCAAAGGAGTTCCTACTGACCACATTTTCAGCAACCTGAACATCAATAAGAATAATTAAAGTGATGGCACATTGCTTTAACAGTATTTCAGTTTATAAGGAGGGGGAGAGGAGGAAAGTTTTATTTATGTATTTTGGTTTTTTACAAAGGAATGTCAATTAATCCATGTGGAAAGAATCAGGAACAATGGACTTTTTAAATAATCATTTTTGTAAACCTCAATGAATAAATGATGATAAGTGAATAAATGATCCTTACAAAGATAATTAAAGGTTGAAAAAACCACTGCTTGAAAGGTTTTGGAGGAACTGAATTTCATAAAGTTTCAAATTTTAAACCACCTGAATATTTCTTATTTATTAATCATCAAGGAAAGAATTTCATTTGAATGGAGAGATCTGGCAGAAACTACCATACACAAGTAATCAAACTTCATTATATCAAAAAGGGAGAAAATATGCCTTATGTACCACTGGGTGAGATGCAAGGGGAAGCATCCATCAACTTTGTAGTATTCTTGCCACACTTTGAAATCCAAATCTAATCAAAAGAAATTAATGTGGAAAATTCAGCATGTGAGACATTCTCTAGCAACTGTCCTGAGTTAATATAAAATGTCAATGTAAAGACAACAATAAACATATTGATAAAAATACATAGAGTTGTTTGTGCTGGGGTGGAGCCAAGGATTTTGTGCATCCTAGACAAGTGCTACAGCTTAGACGAAGTTGTTAAAGGATGCTAAATAGATATGACCCCCAAATGCAGTATGGGTACCTTGCCTGGGATACAGGTTCTCCAAGTGTAAAGAGCTTTTGATATCATAAGCTAGTGAGAGGCTAAAACAGGAAAACTGGGTCGTGCTTGTCTCCAAATTATGGACAGCTTACTTTTTGTTAGTACTCATAGGTCTTTACAAAACCCCAGATTTAGCTTAAAGAGGAGCGTTTTAAGTAACAGTTTCAAGAAATGTGATGTTCACAATTCGCTCTTAATTTCTTTGTTTGACCACAAATTTTTAAGGAGTTGGTTTATCTCAGATTACTCATAGAAGAGACAGGTGATTATTCTACCCAAATGGGACATAAAAGGCAAATAGAGACACTCTTCAGACCTAAAGATAGATCCAGAATATGAGGTGGCATTCTTACCCTCCAGGGCTCCATTTGTAGGCACTTAATTTTTAGAGAGTAGAGGAAGGTAGTTAATGTGAGACAGAGAAAGCATTAACACAAGAAGCAGAGCATTTAACAGGAACTAAATGTATCTGTAACCCCTGTCTCCATATTTAGCTCAGCTACCATCCATCACTTGCCAAGGAAGGCATGAAAAGCATCGGGTTAGTGTTGAAAGGAGAAAAAAAGTGAGGGGCAGACTTGGTAGTGAGGCTTGGAAGTGGGAAGCAGCGAGGAGCTATATATTGTACCTGAGCGCAGGCATGCTGGTGCCAGCTTCAAAAACGGATTGGAGAAGAAGAGCTAAATTTTTTAACATAAGCTGAAGCCTTTTGAAGTGCGAGTGAATGAAATGAGACGTGTGAACATGCACAGACCCAGTCCTTCTGTTCCTCCTAGGAAGCTCCCTGCCTGCAGATCCTCAGAGACCCGCAAAGGAATAGACCTTCTGAATGAGGACCCACTGTGGGGTTCCCTGCCTGAACAGTGTGGGGCACGAAGGAGATGTCATTCTAGTCTCTGGCCGGTTTTAGATCTCAAGTGATGGGGCTTCCTCAAGTCCATGATGGAGCAGCCTGGGCTGTCAGGGATATATCTTCGACATCCCCGGCTCGCTCACAGTGTGAATGTATCTGTGAAACACATTTGGCTCCTTGTCACCTCTTGATGGTTGCCTGCCATTCTCAGCATGACTGCAGAGCTCAAAAAACTGATGCTGGCACTCTGCAAGCTTTGCCTGTAGGGGCTTCACTTGGACTAAAATCTCCTCTTGGAAATTCATTTCCCAGGGGATCCAAATTGGAAGCCAAATTGCTAGATGCAGAATCATCCCAATTCTCCAAGATCTGGGCATTCTGAGTAATTCTGATGAGAAGTGCGTGCACAGAGCATAAGCATATGGGAAACAAAGCTCTGTGTGTTTAGGAAATGGCAACATTCAATTCTTGTATGTGCAAGGACTGATCCAAATGTTAATAGCTGTTTCTTCCTGAAATTCAGTGCCCCAATTCTTCCTTCATACACCACTCCTTTAATGTAATGTTTCCTTTGTTCACCCATTAAGATGTCGAACACAGTACTTTTTAATTCTGTGTATGCTGCCATGTGACTTTTCTTAAATAATATCTTCTGTGCTCTGGTTGTTTTTCTATTCAGAGTTCTAGCAACAATAACCCCAATGCCACCCATTCCCATTAGATCCCATTTTGCTTTGGAGATACGGAAATGAACACTTGCCTTGCTGCTCGTGCTGTGTGTGATGGATAAAACAGGGGCCAGATTTCACAACTGCTGACTTCTGGAATGATTATCATCCTATTGCCTTACCGCCTCAGAGGAGCTCTTACAACACACGTGCACACACACGCGCGTGTGCATGCACACATACACAGCTCACACACACACACACACACATACACAACAGCCCTTTATTAAGCTCCTGCAAACTAAAAAGGGGAAACATAGATATTAAGGGTGCAATATATCCATAGGAGGAGGATTATTTCCAGTTCTCCTCTTTCCTTTTGAATTTTTGCAAAAACACGGGCTATTGGGGGACCTCTTGATATTGGGGAGCACAAGAGTTCCACCAGGAGGCTGAGCAGTCGCACTCTGAACCAAGTCAGGTTGCCGAGAGACCAAACAATACTTTGCCCTGGTATTTTTGAACAGTGTGGGGCTCCATGTGGAAGTTCAGCTGGTGAGGGAATGTTACCTTACTGAAAAGAAGGGCAATTTGGAGGCTGACAGCAGATGAAAAGTGGGAACCCCCCCAAAAGAGCGGGACAGCCGCATCTGAGCATTCACCAGAATGAGCAGAGGTGTCTGGAGCTTCTTTTGGCTACTGGTCCTGCCCTGAGAAGCTGCCAACTTTGGAAAAATGCAAGGGTTAAAAGAGAGTTCAGTTGAGAAGAAAAATCTGTTACCAGGGAGTCTCCTTTCTCTTTATAGGCAGATAGAGGCTGTGAAGAGCAGCTAGATGGATTCCAGGAGGTATCTAGGAATTTCCCTTGCCTACTCATGGTGGGGACAGATGTGTGTACACTCAGTGAGATGCTAGAGTGCTCATGGTGGATGGGACGTTCAGGCAGCAGCTCCTACAAGTGGAGGCATGAGTTGGGAGAGTTCAGAAGTTCCAGAGACACTCTTCTCCTGAGAAAGGAATGCTCTGGGGTATGACATGTCAAGGGTTGGGGTCCAGCAGGCACATGCTTCCTTTCAGGGTTCTGCAGTGACACTCAGCTCTCAGGAGGACAGTTTGCTTGGACAGTGAGTCATTTGACACAATTGGGACATAGTAATCCTTCTTTCCCTCTCATTTCTCCTTCTGCATTCTTTGGGTTCTTTTGATCCCTCTGACTCAGTGATTCTTGGCTTTGCTGTATATGAGAATCATGTGGGACATTGAAAAATACTGATATTGAAGTCCTACATGCAAAAAAATTCTTACTTAATTCCTCTGGGGTCAACCTGGGCAGAAGGATCCCCAGATAATCCTAACATGTGCCCTTGATGGAAAGCTCCTCCTCACTCATCCTACAAACAAAATGCAGATTTAAAACTCTGAAGAGCCCTGCACAGCTCAATTCTGCAAACTCCTGTGCATGTGCACATATATGAAGGATTCTGGCCAGAGACCATTTGAATTGACTTCAGCAGCTTTCTTCACTAGAGTTTTCTTGCCTTGATTTAGTTCACATTCTGATAAGCCTGGCTCCATCTCTATGAAACAATATCACATATTAAAATGGCTCTGAATTCTGCTAGTGTCTAAGATCATCTCCACCTTGATGGTCATGGGAAACTTCTTTAAATGTCCATTTAGAGATTTTTGTTTGTTTGTTTTGTTTTGCAGTGCTGCAGTTTGAACACATAGCCTCAATCATGTTAGGCGAGTGCGGTACCATTGAGTTGCATCTGTAGCACGTTAAGGACCATTTAGGATTCACACTGCCTCTTTAGGGTGTGACGATGGCATGCTGTAGGTTGTCAAATGTATCTAGAAAGAATTTCCTTTAGCCAAGACTTCAATGGTTTTCTTAGTCTCTGATTTCCCTGAGATTTCCTGGAACACATTCAAGGATGGAACAATTCCACAGCCACATTATCATTTGCCATTTAAACCCTGGGTTATCATAAAGGCATGTCCTAATCTTGAATGCATGCGACAAAAACACAAACATTATCTCTTTTCCCTTTATCCCTGCTGTGTGGTGAGTAGTAAATGCACACAGGGGAATCAAGCAACCTTAGTTTTTGTCTCATCTCCGGCACAATAGCTATGTGACTATGGGACAATCTTCATTTCTCCATGATTTATTTATATGTAAAATAAGGAGATTGAACTCAAATATCTGGTTTTCAATCTTTTCTTCCTCTTTAAAGGAAAAACAACCTTCCTTTAAGCATGCTTGTACAAAAGTCAACATGTAAAACTGAGGACCAGTAAACTCAAGTAATGTGGGACTTAGCGGGGCACTGTGGCCCCTCAGGTTTCTTCGTTTCCTTCCCCTACAGCTACTCTACCCTTAGCAGGGTTCTACAGAATTGCTATGACAAGTGGAGGGTCTAAAGAATACAGACCAGTTAGCTAAGGTATATTCTGACATTTCATTTTCTGAGCACACATGAGTGCACACACGAACATAGGAGAGAACACGGACACACAGGCACATGCACACAGAGTGAGCATGAGCTCAAGAGGTAGCAGATATGCTTAGATCAGGAGAGGTCAGGACTCGCCAGGGAGCCGTATACCCTGGGAGGAGAACAAGGTTCTTAGGAGTGCATTATACATACTTCTAGGGACTTCAGGCGAGGACCACAGGAGAGAACCGCAGGGTTTGATGACTGTCAGTCACTTGATAGTCTAAAGGCTCAACAACTTGTAGCAGAGGGCATTCCAATGGTGATGACTTCAAGAATGGGATTCTGGGTCTTCAAGAAAGTTCTATGAAGAAAGAAGCTGAAGACAGCTGGGGTTACTCAGGCAGCTCATGTTCAGTGGAAGTACTTACAGTTTATTGGAAATGCCATCCCCTAGGTGCCCTACATCCCAGACAGGCTGGGCATTTCCACATGGTTCTATATCCTTTATAACCAGGAACAAAAAAAATAGCATGTCTCGTCATTTTTCCTGGACGTCTTGGATATTTTATGACTTTAAATGCTTATCTCAGAGATAAGTGCTTAGTTATCAGCTGATATATTTGTCTCAAAAAAGACTTTGTGGAATTTTATTTGCTCCATTAAAAAAATAAGGAAATGGAGTTAAACATGCATCTCCTTAAAATGGGCATACTAACTTTAAGGAGAAAAGCTTGCTGAATCTTAGATATAGCTAATCTTTCTGGGCCAAATGAAGATACCCATGATTTCTCTACTCTTGTTAGAGAAAAAAGAGGGCTTGATTTTCATGCCACATACTTTTAAGTAAAATCAAAAGCCACCTTTGGACTATATCTTTCAGAAATTTTATTTTAATCATGCTTTCTAGTCTGCAAGGTGACCTGTGCCTTTCATCTGATGAAATCATTGATAGCTGGTGTCATTCAAATAAATGACTTGTTGGTCATCAGTGTCCAACACAGTGCTGGTACCCATAAAATAACAATCCAACAAACCAATAGGCTTCATGCCAACAACAAGAAGGCTTGAAGGTAGGAAGGTAACTGATGACTTCCTACTGGGCTATTGATTCCACTTAACTACCATTAGCCGCTGTAGAAACAGAGTGGATGGGTATGAGTGAGTTGGGTGCAGCTTCTTATGGGTGAGGAATAAGATACATGGGAGTACAGGGCAGGGTAGAAGGTCATCTTGATGCTAATTCCTAGCAGTTGTCTTTGCCCATAGTCTTTGTAGTTTGTTGAAGGAGATCCATGTTCTTAACATTTGAGAAGATCAAAAGCAATGGTAGAGATGATTCCAACTCTCAGATAGCCTATAAATGAGGGGAGGAGATGGAACATATCTGAAATGACTGATAAGCATGACTAAACATGCAGCCTGCAGTAGTACATCTCTTAACTGGCATCCCATTTTGGTTTGACTGTGGTGTCAGCAGAATATTTGATGAAATGGGTCATCATTTCATCTTGCATTATGAGGAGTCCCTGTTAAGTAGATTGTTGCAGGTAACTAGAAGAGACTTAAAAAAAAAGGTGAAGGTTTGATCCATCTACTACTTCTCTTCAGAGCAATGCTGCAAAATGATGTCTTCCACTAACTCGAAACATGGGTGACACGGCCTCTCATAGGAGCTCATCAGGAATCAAGTCCCTGCCACTGCTGGTGGAAATCTACAGGTCAGGTGCAGATCATAGGGACACAAAATGCAGCTCAAAGGCTAGCAGCATTAGCATGGCCTGGGAGCTGGGAGCTCACAGAAATGCAGATGACCACCCTGGCAATCCTTGCTTCTCTGGAGGGAGTTGCTTAGGTTTCTGTGTTTTGGAAAGATTTTTAGAAGATTCGCATACAAATTAACACTGTGAAAATACTGTTAGAGACAATAGAAAGTTGGTTGAGGACACAGCTATCTCTTTTTGTGAATCAATCTCTGGTGTATGCATATTTTAAAGTCCAATTTATCCATCTTTGTTTCTTAGTAAGAATATTTAATTCTTTTACATTTAATGTAACAGTTGATTTATTTACACTTACATCAACTGCCTTACTCTTGTTTATTTTCTGTTTTATCTTTCTGTACTATGTCCCTCTTCCTCACTTGTAATCTTTTTTTTTCTAGATGAATCAATAATTGCTAGCTGCCCATTTTTCCTTTTAATAAGCTTTAAGCTATACATTCTGGTTTTCATTTAATCATTGCAGTGTATACCCTTATATGTTAATACCTCACACAAATGAATATTTTTATCATTTTTCCAACAGTACAACAATTTTGTAACATTTTAACTCCATTTACTTCCTCTCACCTTTTGGTTATCATCTTTTTTGCATTTTAATTGTATGTATATTTTGTACCCTACAAGACATATTATTAATACCTGTACAGTTAGTACTTATTTATTTGTATTTGGCCAAATACTTTCCCTTTCCTTTGTTCTTTATCTTTCTTGTGTTTCTTTATTTCAAACTTATGCCACTTGCCTTTTTGTATGAATCATCTTTTAATATTTCTTTTATATGATTTACTGTAACAAATTCTCTCAGTATTTTCCCTAGAAATACTTTTATTTTTCCTTTATTATTGAAAGAGATTTTCCCTGTATAGAATTCTAGAGAGATGATCATTTTCTTCTAGCACTTTAAATATATCATTGTATTAGTTTTTGATTCATATTTGTTGAGAAGTCAGCTGTCAATCTCACTGGTCCTTTGTAAATAATGTTGCCTTTTTATCTAGCAAACATCAATATATCCTAATTTTTCTTTTTATTTTATTGGGGTAAAATATGCATACTCTAAAATTTGCCATTTTAACTATTTTTTATTGTATAACTGATTGGCATTAATTACATTTTTACTATTGTAAAGCTATTACCACCACCTATTTCCAAAACTCTTCCACTACCAGAAACAGAAACTCCACACCATTAAGTAATAACTGCCCATGACAATATTCCATTGTGTGGATATATCCCATTTTGCTTATTCACTCATCTGTCAATGGACATCGTGTTGTTTTACCATTGGCTATTATAGATAAAGTTGCAATGAACTTTGGTGTATAACTATCTGTTTAAATCCCTGTTTTCAATTATGTTGGGTTTGTACCTAGAAGTAGAGCTGCTAGGTCATTAATAGTCTATGTTAGCTTTTTGAGACATTAGCTACTTGTTTTCTGCAGTGGCTACTCCATTTTACTTTCTCACCAGCGATATAGGGGTTCTTGAATTCTGAAATATGGGATCTCTGAAGTTTCTGCTCCTTAGCTTGTGTTCAGTTAGCATTCTGATGGAAATTTCCTTGAATACCAGAAGCTTTTAAAAGTGAGCTTTTTCTTGATTGAGCATTTTCTCGGTTGTTATAATTCTTGTCTGCTTTTTAGATTTCTAACAAAGTTCATCTGGATAGTTCCTGCTGGGTTATTTATTTATTTTATATTTCTTTGGGGATATGGGAGTTTGGAGTTGCATCCTCTGCCATTTTGCTTATATTATTCCCAAGAGCCTCTGTTTTTCTCTAGTTTATAGTAGTATTATTATGATGTACCTAGATATGATTTTCTTTGTATTTTTTTCTATTTGAAAAATTTATTTATAAGGCTCCTTAAATCTATGACTCAATTCTTTCATTGGGTTTGGAAAATTCCAAGCCATTATACTTCCAAATATGATTTCTTCCCCACTAGCAGTCCCTACCAGCCTGTGGCATTCAAAGTACACTTTTAAAATCTTTTCCCTGTGCCCATATATCTCCTATGCTCTGTATTAGTTAGGGTTCTTCAGAGAAACAGAATTAGTAGGATTTGTATACATTTAGAAAAAAATGTGGTAAGGAATTAGCTTTTATGATTATATATGTGACAAGTCCAAACACTGCGAGGTGAGCAGGAAGTCAGGAGTCTCAGGAAGAACCAATATAGCAGTTTAAGTCCAAAGGCTGTTACGCTGGAGACCCAGAGAAGAGCTGATGTTTTGGTTCAAGGTGAAGTTTGTGGGCAGAATTCTTTTTGCTCAGGAAAGTCAGTGTTTGTTCTATCTAAGGCCTTTGATTGGATAAGGCCCATTCACATTATGGAAGGTAAAACTGTTTTACTCAAAGTCCATAGATTTTCAGTTATTCTCATTCACTAAAACTTCCAGAATAATATTTGACCAAATATCTGGGCACCATAGTCCAGGCAAGTTGATGTGTAAAATAAATCATCACTTGCTCTCTTCAGTATTTTCCATACTATCTGCTCTCTGTGCCTCTGGACAGATTTTCTACTGGCTATTTTCTTTCACTAACCCACATATCTGCTTCATCCCAACTGCTATTACACCTAGCAATTTATCTATTGAATATTTAATTCCACATATCCTATTTTTGTACTCTATAATTTTTGTTTGATTTTAAAATGCCTGCAGAGTACAAAAGAAATAAAAATTTCCACCTTTCATTTGTGTCTTGTTGCTACTACATTTGTTGGCCCCACACTTTCTTAATTTTCTTACATTAAGTGTATCTTTAAGAATCAAATAAAATAAACTTAACAACTGCCATATCTACAGATCTGGTTTTATATTTATTTTTTTCCTCTTGGTTCTTTCCCTTGACATGGCTACACTTTTTGACTTAATGCTGGATGTTGCATGTGGAAAATTGTGGAGAAACTGAATGGTATCAACTTCCATCCGAGAGGGCTGCATCAGTGCGTAGCCACAGTGGGGGTAGGGACAATGGCTTGGAGGCTGGCTTCACCCTTTGAAAGTTCCCTCACCTTCAGATTTGCTACCTGTAGGTCCCAGGTGAGAGCCTAGGGTGTTGACAGGAGCTTCTTCTCCTTGTCAGATTCTTACCAATATTGTCACTTCAACTTTATAAGCAGGTCAAAACCCCACTCTGGTTTTCTATGACTTCCTGTTTAGTTTCTTGTTGTGGAAACTTAGAATTTGGCAAATGCCTTCAGGAGGAAAAAAAATGAGTGCAGATGTTTCTTCATTTACCACAAGGTTACACCCTGATAAGCTCATCCTAATTTGATGCTATTGTAACTGAAAATTGCAGTGATTATACCTGATCTACCTTTGGAACACCCTCACTTAGCTATGCAATGCCCAGTTGTTTCTCCTCCTGATCAAAGGGTTGACTACTGCTGCTGCCCAGTGTCAGGACAGAGTATCATACCATACATCACTAGCCTGGGAACGGATCAAAATTTTAAAGTCAAAGCATGGTTGCTACTGATTGCTACTGCTGTCTCACTATGGTGAAATAGATCTGTGGTAAGTAGGGGCCACCAGTATATCTAATTTACTTCCTGCATTTCACCCCATCCTGGAGATTCAGCTGCTATAAGTCTTGGATGCTTTGCTCACCTGACCCAGCCTTGTGAGATTTCCATAGCTCCGTCTGCTCTCTGCTTATTAACCGAAGCTCTATGAAGTGGCTTCCAAGCCCCACCCTGAGGGAAAAGAATTGTGTGCAGAATGTCAGCCCAGCTCTTGGATCCCTTCCATCCTGGACCTGGGCCCCTCAAATCCTGATTGTCTCCTTCATTTTCCAAAGCCTTCAAGTAGAGGGTTGTTGCTACTGTTTTTAAAAATGTTTTTATTTGAATTCTCTATTTATTCTTAAAAATTGGCTGGTACAGTGAATTCCTATTAGCTAGAAATAAAAGTCTAGCATGTGAATATGAGAGGATACTCACATCTTGGCCTGATTTTTTTTTGGTCAATCACCTGCAGAAAATATTAGCACCTTGCTTTAATCCTTCCATAATATAATCCATTCAAGGAAATCTGAAATACATTTGGTAAACCTCCAAAATGAGAGAAAATCATGACCTTGATATGTGTACTAGAAGTACTGAGATTTGGGGAAAATAACCCCAAATAAAATTATGTACATGAGTATTATAGGTATAAGTTGTCCTTATATGGAAGACTTAATGTTTGTCTTAAATGTTTGTCTTAATAAACATGTCTTAATGTTTGTCTTAAATAATGTTTCTCTTATTTTAATAGATCAAGGTTTTCTCAATTTCCCTTGGGGAAATATTTTGCACCAAAGCATTTGATATTGAATCTGGATGTGTTTGGAGTCTGACAGCACCTAGTCTGGCACCTGCAAATCCTACAGTTTATTTTTCATCTCTTTTGTTTATTATTCCTACATTTAGCTTCAGTCATTATTAAGGCAAATTATAGGTAGTTAGCTTTCCTGATGTTGAGTTGGCACAAAGCTTTCTGTTTTATTTTTGTTTTCTGGCATTGTTTTCCCTGAACTTTCTTTAGTCTGCATATAGAGCATCACAGTCTTGTCCAATATTTCATTAATTCAATCCAGGGACACTTTACCACTGAGCTATATCCCCGGCCCTTTTCATTGCTGTTGTTGAAATAATGTCTTGCTAAGTTGCTGAGGCTGATCTTGAACTTATGATTTGCAGGATGCCTCAGTCTCCTGAGGAGCTGGGATCACAGGCACATGCCACCTCATCTGACTTCCTCCAATATTTTAGAAGGAAGTTGGTTTCTTCTTGCTTACCACCCCTGCCTGCTTTGTGACTTGTAGCCTTGAGGAGCCTGGGAGAGTGAGTACAAAGTACAAAAAGAGAATGTGGATTTTCTTACTTTCTGGCCAGATCTCTACATCAGAAAACTGAAAGGCCAGGTCCCGGATGGATTGCCTCTCTTTTATTTCTGGCATTAGCACAACCTCTATAAAAAGTGCTCTACATTCTCTTTAACCCTTACTCTTTTTTATTTTGACCATCTGTAGATACATTGTTTCTTCCCAGCCTCTAACATGATCCTCCCAGATAAATCCCCAAATTCCAATACCAAGAAGAAGACCTAAACCCTATTACCCTCATCACCTCTCCTGTTCTTTCCATATACTGCCACAGCATACATACAGTAACTATATTATATTATAGACTTGTATAGGCACTACAATGGGTGTATGCATTTATCACAATACAAATGAGCTAAAGTCAACTCCTTGATAAAAACAGCATCGTCGCTGTTGGAGAGTAAAACTCGAGAGAACAGAATGAGTACGAATCTCTTTCACTGTATTTTGTTCTTGGTTGCTCTTCCAGCAGCTGGTGCAGTCACACTATCCTATTACTAATGCTTTGCTGCAAGTTCTTCACCCACCTGGCAGGGGCTCCCGACGTTGTAGCCTGATTCACAAGGAAATCACATCATGGTGACTAGACAGCAAATTGGGAAATTTAGACCTGTCTCTGAAACTGCAGGAAGGAGCAGAGGAAGGCAATCCAGGGAAAGATAAGAAAGGATGTTTGAAATTCTCCTGCAACCTTTGCAGGGAAAATATCTGTGAGGGGACTCTTCTGATGCAGAGTGGAGGAAGTGTTGTGAATGGCAGGAGAGGGAACGCAGGGGGCTGACTACCTTGATACAGCAGGTAGACCCATTTCTGGGGCACCAGGATCCTAGGTACCTCTTTGAAGAGAACAGCAATGATGCTAGAGTAATTAGGGGCACTACTGTGACATGCGGTTGGGCCGTGCAGGGATTCCTACCTTCTCAGGGCTCCCAGGAGGCCCTATCACAAAAGAAATGAAATCACTAACTGGTGGAAGCCACATTGGAAAATGAGGAAGAGGTTTATCAGTTCCCTCTTGGCTCAACTGAGAGAGGGAAGCTGGTCGTGGTGGAAACCCAGATGTGGGGTGGGGATGTGAACTTGTGACCTGAGAATGGACCCACCAATTACTGACCCATTTTATCCCACTTTTATTGTTGTATTTGAACATACTTCTCACTCAGAAAACATAGGGAGTAATGAGTAAAAACCAAAAGGGTTCAGAGAGAGGAGTAATGAAGATGACTGAGTTTTCCCACTTTCCACCTCTGTGAGCTTTGACAAGTCATTTAAACTTTCTGAGCCTCTATTTCTTTGTCTCATGAATAAGAATAATGATCCCCATTAAGGGATCAAGAAGGACAGTGAATATCAAGTACCTGTCACATAATAGTTGCTCAGTAAATGGCAGCAATTTTTATTCACTCAATTTTTCACAATGACAGATAAGTAGAAAGAGAACATGAAACCATTTTCAAGACCATAATTCAGGGGTTGAGAGAAAACAAATTTACTTTTTTAGTATTTAGGAGAGGATACTAAATGAAACTGTAATGATAAGAGGAAGCACCAATTACATTGACACTTGCTTTAAATGCTCTTGACCAGATTTGGTGAAGCTTAATTTCATACAGGAAGGGCACTGAGTGGGTGGCTGTTCCCTGCAAATTTCCTAAATGCCACAATGAGTGTTCAGGTGTCTGCAGATGAGTCCTCCTGTCTCAACAGTGAGTTGAGATTATCCATGTTGCTGAGTCCAAAGAGCTCAAAAAGTTTCTTAGTATTCTTTTGAGTCTTTCAAATTCTAGAAAACAAAAGGTGCAACTCTGCAATGTGCTCATTCTCTTTATAATCAAAAAAGATACTCACATGAAAAAGAAACAGTGCATTGCAAATGCACTGAGGAGCTATTACCCAGTCTCTCCCAGTCCAGTCTTTCCCAATCAGCAACGATGTATATCCCTGCATCACTAGGAGAATATTGGTTTTTCTCATTTTTTTCTTTCTTGTTTTCAAATTTTCGCATATTGGGTCTCTTTAGGAAACAGCAGCGAGTCTCTTTTGGAGACAAAGTAATCTTGTCTTTTTTAATAGCTGCTGTGCCAGTAGCCCGTGGAGAGGCAACTGCCAGTTGAGAGGGAGTCAGACTAATTTCTACTGTAATGTAGTTCCGAGAAGACCAGAGCTTCTTCCTCCCTTCAGAACTGCACTGGTTTCTTAGCTCTGCTATAACAAACTACCACAAACTTAGTGGCTTAAACTAACACATATTCACTATATTCCAGCTCTGGAGGGCGGAAGTCCCACACAGTTCTCATGGGTAAAACCAAGTTGCCTGTGGGGCTGAGTTCCTTCCGGAGACCCTAGGGGAGAATCTTTTCTTGCCTTTTCCAGTTTCTAGAGGCAGTCTAGGTGCCATGGTCCAGGATCTTTCTCTTCATCCTCAAAGCCAGGTTACCTCTTGCTTACCCATCTCTCTGAGCATGGCTGGGAAAGGGTCTCTGATTTTAAGGACCCATGTGATTAAATTGGTTCCACCTGGAAAATCCAAAATGCCTTCTCATCTCAAGAGCTTTGACTTGATCACATCAGCAATGTTCCCTTTGCCTTGCAAGGTACCCTATTCGTGGGGTCCAAGGAACGAGAACTTGGACATCTTTCCTTGGAGGAGGGTGTGTCATTATTTTGCTTACCTTAAAAGAAAAATGCAATTATAACTTTTGCAAAAACTTCTAAACATTGTCTGCACCTGTCTCCCAGGTGCATCAGGTTTCTGTTAGAGGGGAGTTTCGAGGTGGCTTGTTAGAACAGTAGTCCTGGTTTGAATGCTATAGCTAGAGCTTGGCCTTTCTCTATCACACCCGCTGTTACCTTACAGGAAGTGCAGCTCTCCCAAGGCATTATCGAGGACACTGAATTGTCCCAGAGATCCTGAAGACAGTGTGTGTGAATGAATTCTGAAAGGGCTAGGAAAGTGGGGGTCTCACCTAAGGAAGAGTCTGCACAGTCATAGCTGATCAGGGACAGCCTCTCTTAGGAGTGATGGCTTTGCCAGAATTGATAAATATCTTGTGTCTGGCAATCTGAGCGTGATTATAACACAAACAGGACAATGTAGCTCTGATTGGATTAGAGGGCTTGTCGGCAGCTGCAGAAGCTCCAGAGATGACTATTAGAGACAGTGAAAAACACCCCCTGATGGGCTGTGTCACTTGGGTGGTGGTGCCAGGCGGCTGAGTCTGTCCCAGGTGGCTGATGTCATGGCCCCTCTCAGAGCCCAAGAGCCCCCAGTGAGCTTCTGTAACCAGATGTGACTGTTCTCCTCTTGAAAAGGACACTGCTTAGTGTTTCCCAGGGTTTGTTCCGGGCTCATTTCTCCAGCACAATTTCTTATAGTGCAAATGAAGAAGCAAAAGACTGAAGAATAGAGGTAGGAGGGTAGCAGGAGCCAGGCCAGGGGAAGCTGGAGGCGTGGCAGGTATTCTGCCGTGGTTTTAGGCCAAGTTCACGGCCCTGCTGTCTCCTGCCACTTACTGTAACAGAGGCTGTTTCCAGGAGCCAAGGGGCCCTGAACAGAGCCTTAAGGGAGGAGGCAAAACAGTAAAGATAATGAAGAACAGTGAGACGAGTGGAAACGGGGCCTGTGGAGGGAGCCAGGCATCGCAACGCTTGATCTTGGAAAAGTGCAGGTGGCTTTGCCGTCGGAGGGTCGTCTCCATTTGATGTTATATTTTTTATATCTATTGCAATTTTTAGGACCAAACTGGCAAATGGAGATACAGAGATAGGAGAGAGCCTCAGAGAAGAGGTGATATGAAGGCTTTGGGAAGTGACAGGATGTGGTAGGCATTTTACAATATTTAAAGTGTATATATACACACAATTGTTAAATTCACACAATTTTTATGGATCAATCATACCTTGATGAAATTAGGGAAGGGAGAAAGTGAACTTAGTCCGAATTGCCGTGATTTGTGCCTTTGGGGAAGCGATTGTCATTGTTTTTGTTGTGGTGACTTCAGCAGTCACAGTCTGGGGAGAAGCTGCCTCATTCCAGGCACTGTGGTGAAGATTACAGGCTTAGAATTCAGATGGCCTGAAGTCGATCACAGTATTACCCCTTATCAGTAGTGTGGCACTGAACATCTGCTCCAAACCTTGTTTTCCTCATCCAAGTGGGAATAATCTGACACCTGTCTTGTGGAGTTTCACAGTGGTTAAATGAGATGATGCATTTAGTTCAGTACCTGGCTCTTCACTCTTGAAAATGGAGGCCTCTGGTTTTTTTAGATTGGTATTTAGTAGGTAACTATTTTACACATTTGCTTTCCCCTTGGGTGTTATTACCTTGGGGTGAAGGCGTTGACCAGAGCAGTTTCACTGGCCAGGGCTTTGACAACAAGGAACATAATAGAGGAATCTGATGAGAGAATAGAGATTCTCCAGTAGGGGGCAGTAATGAGAGGTGCCCCATGATGTGCCTTGGGATCCAGGGGTTGTACTATGGGATGTTGAACACTTTGGGGGTGCAGAACCCAATCTATGTTACTTTTCTTGCCTCATCTTAAGTGTACAAATACAACAGAGACCACTGTCTATTACTTAGCAGTATAACAAAGTTCTTTTTTACCAATGTGTTGAATCTAAATGCATTTACTTCTGAACAAAAGAGTCCCAGTTGAGGAATTCCATTAAACAGCTCCCTGACCTCTGGCACTCCTTATCTCTAAGATGAAATCGTAGGGCGAAATGATCTCTAATATCCCTCGCCTAATATCCCATGACTCTAAAATAATGCTAGGACCAATGTTATGTATTTCTTTTTATAGGAATTTGCTTTGCCTGGGGAGAGCAAGACCATATGCCAGAAACATTGTGTAAGTCAGGTCAATTAAGAAGGATTGCTCCTCCAGCCTTGGGTTTGCTTCAGCAAATCTCTAGAGCTGACATTTTATTTATAACTCTTCAGAGGACCAAAACAACTCTGCATCTGACGAGGGCGTGGAGAAGCAAAACATAGTTCAGATGCATTCCTAAATCATGAATTTTTCTCATTGACGTATGTGCTATCACAGACAGTGCAGCTGTGTGTCATAGATTTTTCAGGCTTGATTACAAACAACCTCCGACAGACTTCCCTGGGAGAGTGATGAGGAAGTTGTCCTTGTGTCACAGCTGACCCTGCTTCTCCAAGGAACAAAGGCTGGCAAGGTGAAGGGCAGGTGACTACACAAGTCCTGGCACCTAAGGGAGAATGGAGGCTGTGTGGGCCTGGGTTGGAAATCTGGAGCATTCAGAGTCAGTTCTCTCTGGGCTTTAATGCCTTTTCTTACTGGCAGTCCTTAGCATTCTTCATGTCTACATGTCAAGAAATGCTGGGATGGAGACACACACCTGTAATCCCAGCTACTCAGGAGGCTGAGGCAGGAGGATTGCAAGTTCAAAGCCAGCCTGAACAACTTAGCCAGACCCTGCCTCAAACAAAATTTAAAAAAAGGTCTGGAGCTGTAGCTCAGTGGTAAAATGCTCTCCTAGAATGTGTAAGGCCCTGAATTCAATTCCCAGTATTGACTGGGAAAAAAAAAAGAAGAAGAAGAACAAGGAGGAGGAGGAGGAAGGAAGAAGAAGAAGAAGAAGGAGAAGAAGAAGAAGAAATGTGGTGGCATGCAGGCCATTGCTATGTCTTGTTCACCTGGATGCTTCATACTGGACTATTCCCCAACCTGATGCTCCAGTTCCCTCAGGCTCTGTCGTTTGGCTCCTAGCGCCTTAGGCCCGCAGGCTCTATGCCCACTGCTTAAGCTGTAATTAGGGTCTTATAATTGATTCCCCTTATTCCCATAACCCACCTCAAACTTCAGTTGCAAAGCTAGTTTATAACCCCTGGGATTGAGATAAATGCTTCTCTCAGATGAACCCACTGTAACCTGTGTTTGAAACTCCTCTTCTGTGCGAAGTTCTTGTCTTATAGAATAAGCTTCTTATAGGCAGGACCTGAAACTGATTCGGACAGTATCCCCAGCCCTTAGTGTGGTGTCCAGCACATATCAGTGGCCATATTGCCTCTCAGACACCAATCAGGAAACATGTGGAGATGACTGAGTGGTGGCTTGGTCCACAGTGACTCCTGCCTCGTCCAGCTCCTCAGTCACAGTTGACAGAACCCTCAGTCCTCACCAAAGAAACCTCCTCATAATCATGTTCTGATTTGTATCCATTCTTCCTGCAGCTGGTTTTTCCTCTTTAACTTCTTACATATTATGTGAAGACAAATGCTTGTATTTTTAGAAAGTCTGTAGCACTCATCTAAACCCTACCCTCAAGTGGAAACATAAGACTAAATGATAGATTTGCAATTGGTCGCCCATAACAAAGACATTTACCTATTTAATGGTTGATTAATATTCTGTCCTTTATATTAGGGTACCATATGACTTATATTCCCAACTGAGACTTCTTTGGGAGTGAGCAAGTACAGTATTAATAATCACACAGGTCAACAGGGGTAAACTTGGACTGTACAGGGCGCGATGGGACATATGGTCACCCTATTTATAGTTGAAGGTGCTGCTGACCCAGCACCAAAAAAGCATGACCCTGAGACAGTCCTCCCATTGCTGTGACATGTGTGTGATGAGCCAGTTCCACCTATCCTTGCAGATATGACAGACATGGACACGGTGGATTTGTGCCCAGGTAACTGAGGGATGACATGGAGAGGCTAATGCCATCGCGAGAAAGATTTTATTTCAGTTTCCAAGAGAAGGGGTGTGCCCTGCCCCACAGGCCACTGGGGAAGCACCAGGGATAGTCATAGGCAGAGCAGCAGTGAGAGGAAAGCACGGCCCAGAGTTTTGTTGTGTTTTCCATGGGCAGAATAGGACGGAACAGGGCAGGGAAAGGGACACGGCTTGGATCCTTTAGTTTGAGTGATATGGGAGGGCTCTGGGCTTGAACAGGGCTCTCTAGCTGTTTTGTTTCTGCCCCTGAGGGATTTAGGGTAAGGACAATATTAAAGTTAGTGAAGGAGGGGGTTGCAGGGGTGTAAACTCAGGACTGAGCGGAGGGTTTATATTATGAGATTCATGGACCCATGCAAGCGGATCTCAGGGGGTAGATGTAAACAACTTTAGCTCTCAGTCTGTCTCTGATTGATGGATATCGTATAGACAAATACAGAGTTTAAGGAACACAGAACAGAGGCACTTGGTAGAAGGTAGGGTGCGTTTCTGAACTTGGAATTTAGATTGCCTCTGCAAAAGTCCCTGGCTCAGTGGAGGTCGAACATCATTAGCTTGAAGCTTGATTCCATACAGTTCCCTGGCCTGTTATCAGCTAAGGATAATGGCCTCCTAGGGCACTGAGGTGCTTGGGGACCCAGAAAAACAGCAGTATTGAGGATAGGTTGAAGAGATGTCTTTGAAATCAATGATTTGAAGAAGGCTTCTCAGCAGGTTTTTATGAAGATGTAAAAGTTAGGCACTTGCTACTGCATTTCAAGGAACACGGGGGCTGATTGGCTTTATTTTAGGAATGATGTGACCGTGAAGTTCTTTAGTTTGATATTACGGAGGGGTTTGCAGATGGCTCCTGATGACCGGGACTCATGCTGTCCAAGGGTGTGGTGAGCCCATCAGAGCACATTGAAGCTGCCCACTCCATGTGCCCTCATTAGACACCGACAAAAAGGCTGTGGGGATGTTAATATCCTCATTTTACAGCTGAAGACACTGAGAGGGGCTAAGGAAAGAGTCCAAAGTGCCAGAGCTTTTGAGAAGCAGAGCAGAGAACAGAAGGCAGGTCTGTCTCCTCCTCGCTTAGCATTCCACCATCTATCTTCCCTGACCTCTGCTGGGAGCCTTCTTGTGAAGGGAGAACAGAGATCCTCTCCATGCAAGCTGGCTCTCTCTGGTTCCAGGGCCTGGTTTAAGCCTGTGGAAAGTCTCCTAGGAATAGGAGGCCCTTCCTTCGCTTGTTCTAGCAGCGGGTTGGCTTTTTGCATATCTCCCAGCATGTTGCCATTTATGGATTTGGGCAAAATAACAGAATTGCACAGCTTCAGAGTGTCAGACTTCTCTTTCTTCTTTTTTTTTTTTTTTTCCTTTTTCTTCCACACTGAGCTTCCTGTTTCTATGGCAATGAATAGGATGTTTTGCACCAAGAAACACTTTAAATGCCACTGGGGGAAGGTAAGAACCACACATAGCTCTCTGCAGAGCAGGAAGGTGAAATGAGATGCTAAGATGAACTGAGTGGAATAAGAGAACGAGCAGAAATGCTGAACAGAAGTGGGAGAAGGGAGGAAGAAGGTTAAGAAGCGTGAGCTGAGTGGGAAGAATGAAAAAGAGTGACATGGCGGCAGGTGCTGGGGCCTCAGAGTGGCAGCCATAGGTATAGGAGCATCCTTGAGTATGTGAAAAGAACAGGCCAATTTCTTGAGAGCCACATTCAGAACTTTTACATGGACGCAAGGTTGCTGGAATAGGGGCAGCATCCCTACACACTCTCACTATCTAGGACCCACTTGAAGGTGGCTTCCAGTATAACATGTAAGGCTGGAGGCTCGGATAGGATTTCCTGCAAATGCTTGCTTGTGCACACATGGGCTGGTACAAGGCCCCGGAAGTCAGCTCTTCTGCCTCCAAGGTTAGAGCTAAGATTTCCCTACCATGATGGATGCCTGTGGGCTGACTCTGTAAGGCTCTGCAGTCTTCCTTTCCTTTTGGATCAGTCAGTTTTCCATTGCCGTAACAAATATCAGAGATAATCAATTTATAAAGAGAAAAGATTTATTATGGCTCACAGCTTTGGAGGTTTCAGTCTATGGTTGGTTGGCCCTAGCTCAGGAGCCTGTGGTGAGGCAGCACATCATGGTGGCAAGTGTCTGGTGGAGGAAGCTGCTTGACTCATGGTTGGGATGTGAAGGGGAGAAAGAGAAAGAGACTGGCATCTCACCATCCCCTTCAAGGACCCACTCACAATGACCTAAAGACCTCCCACCAGGACCCACCTCCTAAAAGCTCCACCTTCTTCCAATAGCAGCAAACTGGGGACTAAGCCTCTAACACACAGGCCCTGGGGGATATTCCAGGTCCAAACCACAGCACCTTTCCTGTCTTCCCTCTTTGTTTGTGTGGGTTTGGCCGTACATGCTCCCTAGAAGGCAGATGTTTATAATAATGTAAAATAGGAGTAATGTTGAAGAGAACCTGGAACATTCCAGTGGCAATAGGAAAAGTTTCTTTTTCTCTTGTCCATATCCATCTTTCTCCCATAAACACAAAAGTTTATGATCAAGTCAGCATGTAAAGGAAGTCCAAAGGACAATTGCAAATGGAACCTTGTAAAGCCATGAGTGGCCAGTCAAGTACTTCTCACTTTTGAAATTGCTAATTCTGCCCTTATAGCCAAGTCAGATCAAATCAAGCTCCATCTAGCCTGAAGTTCCTATTCTGTAAGGTTTTAAGGCTATAAGCTGCAATTAAAGGCACAGTAGTAGAGACAACCAATCAAAGGGTAGTCTCAAAATAGCTGGTTCCTGTGGAGGGCCTAGGTAGTTGTATTTGCCCAGCTGCTTGACAAAGACCCAAGTTCTCTCACTCACTTGCCAGAGACCTGTAAAAGGCTCACCTACAGCTGCTTGCGCAATTGGTTTCTTGTTAATGAAAGTCGACCAGGAGTCATATGAACCAACGGCAGCTGGACAGAGGGGACTAGGGTGCCAAACGGAGCAGGAAATGGCCAGGGGCCAGGGTAAACAACTGAGGGTAGGAACAGAAGTATCTGTCCCAGGATAGCTCCGCGAGGTACTGCTTTTCAAGGGTTTGGCCGGGGCAAGCTGGTTTATTTTCAGTTAATTTGGGTATGCCCTAATTTACTATGGGAGCCTCAAATTTGCATGCCTACTTTAAGAGACCCTAACAAGTGTACATAATAAAATGTTAATTTATGCCTTCTGTGAGGATTGGAATTGAACGTGGCTTGACGCAACTGCAAAACAGAACAAATCTGGAAACTCTGGCAGGCAGAAGAGGAAGGAAGAGGAAGCACGTGCTTCTTTGGGTTTTGGAAGGGAGGCTGAGAGGAGGCTGGAAAACATCCTGGCCTTTAGCTCCCTTCAGAGCTCTGAAGCAACTTTCTATAACAGCTGAGGGATAGTCTTGCTGTCTCAGCCCTGACCCAACACGGCAATATCCAACAGCACTGGGCACAGGTGAGTCCTGGGGAAATACTTGGTGAACTGGTGAATGACGCTGGGAATATTCTTAGTACCCACACCTGCTTCCCTGATTTGGGGACTGTCAGGTCTCACTTTGCTCTTTAGCTCTATATTAAAGGAGAAAGCCAGCCCTGGTGTGATGTTCTGGGCTGTTCCAAACAGCACCTCCCTCGGGTCTCTGAATTCTTTGGACCCTTATCCAGTGCACATGGCCCCAGGAAGCCTGGTGTAAAAGCCTCTTCCCATGCAGCTTTGCCCAGACCCTCCTACTCCTATCCGGGTGCCATCCCCATGGCTGACTCCCATGTATCCTAAAATGGCCCTGTTCTTAAGAATAAGACAAAAAGTCCATTCCTTTTCATTCTGGTTGGCATTGAGCTGGTCATAGGATTAAAATAGACCAGCAGACTCTGGCACGGTGTTGTAAACACCTGTGGAGCTCCTGGTCAGCCCACGTCAACACATTTCTTGAGGAATCATCCCTCTGTCCACAAAAGGGAATCTCAGTAACCGTGTGTCTCTCCATGACCCACTTCAGCCATGGATTGCATCAGAGCTCCTGTTTACCCAAATCAGACAACCAATATCCTTCTCTTAGGAATTTGGAATTGGATTTAAAGAAATGAATAAACAGAGGTCAGTATCTGTGTTTGGCTCAGATATGAATTTTGGAACGCTGGTGGCCGTATGTAGGGAGAATCAGTGTGTAGAGCCAAAGAAAAGGCAAATAAGTCAGTGTGTAGAGCCAAAAAAAAGGCAAACAAGAGAAATAAAGTCAAGTGCAAAGAGACTCTGTGTCTCCTGGGTTCCATAGATGACTGGCGTCTTCATAATATGTAGCCGTGTATTGATCAACCTGACTTCACTGGCTTTCTGACATTAGTAACCAAAAAGACTTTGTGGCTCAGTCCACTCTGTCTCCCTAACTACTATCTTTCAATGGCCACAACTCTACTCAAATGCATGGCATAGCTCTCAGTTGCCTGTGTCACCATGACCATGACCCACACCTTACTCTCCGGGCACTCCTCAAGCTGCCCTTCCACCCACATCACTTTTCTCTGCCTCTGCAATTGCTTCTTTGCTTGTGTCTAATCTGCTTCTTCACACTTCTGTCAGCCCTTTCCTCTGGCTCACGCAAGTCCTCCTGCTTCCTTGGATTTCTTCCTGGGCTTGGAATGGTCTTCCCTCTCCTCTTGGCCATACATATAATCTAGATTGGACACTAGATGTATTTTCTTTTCTGCAAATGGAATGGTTTCTGCATGCTGTCTTGTGCTAAGGAACAGACATTACCATCATGAAAAAAAAATGGATTATTTGTGGAGCACAACACCTATCGCCATTTAGCTGTGGTGTGCCCAACACAGTATCTGTTCCCTGCTAATGTTTGTATTTACGATAATGAAAGATTTACCCAATTAAAAATAGGTCTACACGACCACAGAAATGAGTGTTTTTGTGTTCTTTGTTGTTGGCTCACGTGGGGGTGGGGGCAGGCTCCTTCTTCACTGGAAGAGACATGAGGATACCAGCCTTGGGGACGTCAATTGCTGACACCAGTGTTCTCCCACCTGGCGAAGAAAGGAAAGAATAGGTTTGGGATGCGTACATTACACAAGAGTTAGATAAGAATTTATCTGACTGTTCTGTTTTATGTCAATAAAATACATCAAGAAAAGAAAATGCATGGGATAGAAAGAAACTGCAATGAATGAATACCTGTTTAACCATCTGATGAACATTTCATTAGAGAGAGGTTAAAGATGGCGATCACTCTTGGCAACGGGCCCAACAAGAACTGGTAAATGCTCCTTGTCCACAGAACAGGACTGAGCTTTTTGGAACCATGAGGCCATGCCATAAAATATTTCATGTGATGTTTGTGTCAAGAAGCCAAGGAAGCTTGCTCTTGCTTTCTAAATTGATGCAAAAGAAAGCCACTCCATACCTTGTGCTACACAAATGTTTAAGTCAACTACTGTGATCAGTCTTAATTGTCTGTGAGTCAGCTGGGTGTACAGCCTAGCCCTGGGTCTTATTTTTCACTTTCCTTCTATCTCCTCTATCATATTCTTTTTCTTTTTGAAGAAATGTTTTTTTTTTTTTTATAATATCACAGGAATAATGAGGGGGGAGCTTAAAAAAAAGTCATATCCTACATATGCAACATAAGGGATTGTAAGATTTTTTTTTTTTTTAATGGCCACACATATGGAAAAGGTCTCTCACTATTTTCCACTCTCCACTGGATTTCTCCTCTATTCCTTCTGGCTTCTTGTTGTTCCCTGCCAAAAGAAATGTTTTTCTGTCATTCTTTGAAATCATTTTAATTTTATCTTGGAGCAGGCTCCAATTTGTTTAAGTGTGGGATTACATGTTGATACAAATAATCATAATTTTTAAAGTTTGAAATGAAGCCTTATTAGAAATAAATACAGCTAAGATAATTTTTAAAAGACTTCCTCCAGGACAAAAAACTTGTTGGAGGTAGAACCCCATATAACATTGAAAACCTTACAGTGACTTCCAAAATACTTTTGTGAGTTACTTGTTGAGAAAATGCCAGGGGCACCGTGCACATGATTAACACTGTGGGTTCAGTAAATTAGCTCTACTAGACTCTCCCTAAAACACAACCACAGAGAAGTATTGAATTCCACTGGAGAGAGGGAAATGGAATACAGGAATGAAACATTAATTTTCTAGTTATATTCCAGACCAAACTTTGAGTGAGTAATTTCACAGGCAATCCACAGTATCATCTCTGGATTCCTCATCTCATACCAGTTAGCTACTCTCCATCTGGAGATCTCTTTATATCTTTAAATAAAAGAACAGAATGGAGCAGGAGTTTTTCAAAAATTAAATCACAAAAGGCAGAGGGCTTCTGAAATGTTGGAAACTTGGGAAGCTGAAGAAAGGAGGTGATGTGTCAAGACTCAATGCCACACAACCTGACAGAACAAGAAACACATTGGAAAAGAAAGTAGAAATGGTGAACTGGAGCCCTCTCATCTGTTTGTATGTAAAGTGATGTTCTTTCCTTCTCTGGGACCTTTGTGGGTAGATGTGTCCCTCTCAGGCAAATGGTTTGTGGTGAAGAGTAGAGAGAGAAGCAAGAGTGGAAGAAAATCCTGATTTGTGAGTGTAGAGGAAGGTTCTACTAACTCTTTTTATTCTCTCCAACTAATATCATTGGGAAATCAATTCTGGAGAAAGAGGACAGTGGCTGATAAAAATCACCATGGAGTAGAAGGCCTAGAAGATTCTGAACCTTAGTCCTCATGTGCCCCCTAGTGTAGGATGTAAGTTAGTTCCTTGGTTACAGGGCGGATGATGAGAATCTGTCATTCTTAATTACCCCTTTGATGAATGAGAAATGGCTGAGGGGAGATAAATTAGAAATAGATTAAAGAAGTAAGGAATTAAATTGGCAACTGCGAAAATTTCAGGCTACATAGTAATAATTGTTTTAAAAATAAAGCAGTTTTTATACGCTTAGGACCAAAGTGTGAAGAAATTGGGCAGAATGGCCTTTGTATAGATGGGAACTTCTCAAACTTAAACGTGCATATGAATCGCCTCGGGATCTTGTTATAATACAGATCTTTGTTCAGTAGTTTTATATGGGGTCCTAGATTCTGCATCTTTAATAAACTCCCAAGTGGTATAGAAGATGCTGGTCCCTGGGCGACAACTAATAGCACTCTGAGTAGACGGCGGCACTGACCTGTGTCTTCCAATTGGCCTGTCTGTATCATTCAGTTCTGCCAGAGCCACCAAATCTGACAGCTGTCCCAGGAGCCCTGCTAGCACACTGTGCAATGACTCCCTCATTCACTCTATTTCTGGCACTGGAAATTTGTCAGCTCAATGATAACTACCTTTAATGTCCTGAACCTAAGTGGCATTCACCAGTAGCGTATGCTGTTTGCAACTCTGGATTGTTAGTCACTACATATTGCCTTGTGATTTCTTGAGTTTGTTTTTCCAACTAAGCTGTCTGCTTGCAGAAATATGAATTGTCTTATATCACTCTGTTTCTTCTAGGGAAAGAGGCGGGAGGTGGGTCCTGCAGAGTACAGAAGACAATTACAAAATTAGTTGCTTGGTTTTCCACTGTATTTGAAAATATTTTAGATCTCTTTCCTAAGAGTGAATTTTGCATCTGAGGTGGCCGACAGAGGAAGGATTGGAAGGTGCCTGAAGGAAGTCAAGAGAGCTCATCTAGGGAGAATTCAGACATCTTGTATCATTTAAGAGAAATACATCAGGCATTTCAAAATTTTATCTAAAGCTTTCCTGAGAGTTAGGAGAGTTAGGCGTCTCATTTTGAATTTTACTTAGATTCACACTTAAGTTTGTTCCATGTAAATTTGTTCAGATATCCTAAGCAGAGACAGAAAAACAACAAATGGATCTGATGATAATATACAAGACATGATTAAAGAAAAAGTCCTTATGTGCTTTGAAGAAATGGAAAGTGCAAATTTCAAGTTAAAGGAAAAGCTATTGTATAAATAATGGTAAAAAACTTCTCTTTATTTTCATTGTGAAAGATTAGAATACTAAATGTGAGATCTACCATCAAAGAGGGGTTACTATGCCAAAGAGTTGAGTGTGAGTTAGACACTCGATAATTGAGTGTATATCATGATTGAGGAATAAACAGATGAGGGTTGTTTCAGGTTACCACTGGGCTGGCTGTCTTACAAACAGACACGTTTCTTACCTGCCAGTGTAGACCATGCTGAAGTGTGCAGTGTGGGAAGGATGTACCCTCCTGGCCACAGGCAATTTGTGTGCACATATTGCCTAAAGGACTTTTAACACTGGACTAACCTATGAGTTCTCTGACAAATTTGAGGTTCTGTGATTTTATTAGTAGCTATTAATAACTATAGGTGTTATGTATTAATAATGATAATTATAATCACTATTATGTACAATGGATCCTCAGAATCTGTAGCCACCATCCAGGTTAATGGAGGTGGTACCCATCTTCTTTTCTGTAGTAGGGTTTCCTCTTCAGCACACTTATGAGTTACCAACAGCTCTGTTCAAATACTCCCAGGAAAGAAGAACTCCCACATCCTGAGACAACCATTTTTTGTTGTACAGTGTCTTTCTGTTATTAGAAAAATAATTTGTCTTCATTGTACTAATTTTAGAAAACAAAACAGAAAAGTACAAATGAAAGTTAAAAATATCTATAACACTATCCCAGAGATAACCACCATGATCATTTTGATGGGTGATCTAGATAGATGTGTGTGTGTGTATATACATTTTTATGTTGAAAAATCATGGTATCTGTATTTTAAAATCAGCTTTTATCATCCTTCATCATTGAGTACTTTCTTGTAACATCACTTTTAAAAGCTGAATAAGTACATTTCATTTTTTAAATAGTTCTACGTTTTTAGGAGTTTTCCTTCTAACAAGCTAAAACTTACTTCTCTGTAACTTATATGCAGTGGTCCTTTCTTTACCCTCTGGAATTACAAGCAATAAAAAGTCTAATCCTTCTTTTCCAGGACAACTCTTCAAATATGTGAAGACATCTCTCGGGTCTACCTGAGTCTTATTTTTATTTCTTTTTTTTTTAAATGCTTTTTGTGGGGAGGTAAATTAACATAAAAACTGGACATATGTCAATAACATTTGATGAGTTTGGACATGAAACTATCAAGATAATCAGGGCAAAAAAGTTTGTGTGTGTGTGTGTGTGTGTGTGTGCGCGTGTGAATAGTTAACATGAGATCTACTGCTTAACAAATTTAAATGCACAATTTTATATTGTAAACTACAGGCACAGTGTAGACCTTCATTCCTCCAGCATAACTGAAACTTTATAACCATGGAACACTTCCCCATATTTCCCTGGCTCCAGGCCCCAGCAACCACCATCCATATCTCTGCATCTGAGTTTGACTATTTTGGACACCTCATGTGAGCAGAATCATGCAGCACTTATCAGATTTATATCACTTAGCAGAGAGTCCTGCAGTTCATCCATGTTGTCACATATGGAAAGCCTTGCTTCTTTTTTAATGCTAAATAATATTCCATTGTATGTATATACTGTATTTCTTTTATCCCTCCATTCCTCGATGGACACTTAGGCTGTTCCCATGCCTTGGCCATTGTGAACAGTGCTGCAACCAACAGAGGAGTACAAACATCCCTTTGAAATCCTGACTTTAATTCTTTTGGATAAATACCCAGAAGTGGGATTAGTGGATCATATGGTAGTTCTATTTTTAATTTTTTGAGGAACCTTCAGCTAATCTTCGACAAGAGTGCCAAGAATATACAACGAAGAAAGAATAGACTCTTCAACAAATTGTGTTGGGAAAACTGTATCAACATGCAAAAGAATGAAATTGGATCCTTTATTTTATACCCACCCCCCACATACACACAGACTAAAAAATTCAGTTCAAAGTAGATTAAAGAACTAAACATAAGACCTGAAGATTATTTTTTGGTTTTAGTCAGCTCAGGTTTTAGGTCTCTTTCATGGTTCTTGGGTCCTATTATACTAGTTTGCCTCTGGATTGATTTTCTGTTATCATTTTTTGCAGAATTGGATATAATATTTTGGGAAAGATTAGAAATATCTTCTCCTTTCTTTGGTGGAGTTTTAAATTTATTTGTCTAGCTAGAGTTGTACTGGCTTTTGAAATCTTGACTCACTGTTGACATACCGAGTCTTCCAGGTCTTTCTCTGACAACTGCTGCTATTGAGCAATCACAGTCTCTACCACCACCCTGCCGCATCTTCTAATCATCCACTCAGTGCTCTTAGCCCAAATGCATTCTTGTATATTCTTTCATTAATCCAACAAATATTTACTGAACACTTGTTATGGACCAGAAACTGCAATGGGCTCGAGTTACAATGATAAGAGAGACCGGCTTGTTCTCTTGTCCTTAACAAGTTTACAATCATCAATAAAGACAGGGACAGGGCAAAGTGCTACAGAAGCTTAAGAGGGATGATATTTGCTCTCAGGCTTGGGGAAAACGTGGGTAAAGAAATAGAAGTTTGATTAGGGCCTAAAGGAGAAGCGAGACTTAGCTCATTGTCCTATCTTATTGACATGTTTTCAGATCTTAGTTCAGTATGTATTTTTTCATTTTTCTTTATGAATGATAGAAATGTTATTATCTACATTACTGAATGAATTGTAAAGAAATGGTGAGAACAACAGGGTCCAGGCTAGGTCTTTGTCTAAATGTTTTCAGATCCACTTAATTGTGTTTTTCCTTAAGGAACTTTTCCTTAGGAACTTACTTGCAGTGGATAAAGAGTATAGTTAATATTATATTAACCCAACATTTTGCTTTATGATTCCTTGATTAAATGACTTATCTGCTTAAAGTCTCCGAAGGCTAGATCTGAGCCAAATGTGGACACATTTCTCACAGCCTCCTGATGCTCAGAAAGTGGCCTGTCAATCATGAGCTTTGTTTAGTGATGCAAATGTATGTCCTTAAATCTTCTTAGCTCTTTGGGTGTTGTCCTTAGAAATGGCTCTCAGTTGGATGGTGAGCAAATAGACTGTTTGTTACCATATCCTGCAGCCTCCCATTTTAGAGTTCTTTATTCTTGCTCATAGTTTTATATTCCTTTTTAAACAATTGTGTGCTCATTATTCCTCCAAGTCTTCCTCTGCAATATCCAAAGGGACCAATTCAGTTCCCAAACAGTCAAGTATTTGTTTGTACCACAAACACAAACAACTGAGAGACTAAACTAGTCTTTCATTTTCCAACCTCCTTTGACAGTGTAGAGACACATTGATCATTTCTTGAACTTACCAATCTCCAGCAACTATCTGGATGGAAAAGAGCAGTATTTTCTAATTGTACGATTGATTTCTTTTCCTGAATCGCTGTCTCATTTTATCGTGTATATGTGCTTCCTGAAACAGGATTGTAAGTTCCCAGGAAGAAGGGGAGCTTGTTATAAAATGCAAATTGAGAGTCAGTGTACCAGGCGTAGTATGGGGCCAGTGGTTTTTATTAGTGACTGTACTAATCCTAGAGAGAAGCCAGAGAGACAGAAGGAGGAATCTCGGTCCTGGGTGTGGAGTAACTGCTATTGAAAATGAGATGGCTGATACGTATTTTGCAGAATGATAATCCTTTTTGAAATCACTTCCAAACTTGGTTTCAATGCAATCTTGCCAAGAAAGCCAGACTGGCCTTTTCTTCTCATATCTCTGTGACTTCATTCAGTTAAAGAACATATTTTGCAGAGAACATCCTTCTGTTTTGCTGCTGCTCTTTGGTATTATCTACTTTTCTTCCCTGAATTTGCTGGAAAATTAGACCCACTTTCTTTGCAGAGTTATGCTGTAATGCCACCATTTCTACAAATCCATTGGAGGCCTTGTTTAAATTTTTTTTTAAAAATTTTAACAATAACTTGTTAGTGATTTTCTGTGCAGAGAATATTTTTTTCCTGTCTGGCAGTGAGTCACAGTTTTAATACCTTGAATGGCTTGCCACAGGCTGCTTTCTCACATGTGGGTTGCACTTTGAAATAACAGTGGATTGAACCGGCTGATGTGATTTTTAGATGAACTCTTTTGCAGAGAGCATTGAGAGAAGAGATGGAGGGAGATTTGTTAGAAGTCGCAGGCAAGGTGAAGGTCCACTGCAATATTCACTGTCAACCTTGATGACACACCGAAAACACTGCTTCCTGATCCCAGCTGTGAGGCAGACCCTCAGCAGGAGCCATAGCCGACCATCAGTCAGCTTTTCACATTCAGCAGCATTTTTATAAAAATGCTACTTTGATGTTGTTCTTGGAGCTATCAAACACGTAGGAATCGCGGAACATTTCTGTACTTCTCTAAGCGTGCTATGTATAAACTAGCAACTCTTTTCAGGTCACCATTTTCAGTGCAGAGTGCTACATTTTATTTGCATCTTAGCAAGGATTGAGTTCCTCTTGCCTATCATTGACTAGTTCACTCAATGGGGAAAATCTAGGCAGGGAAATTTACTTTGACCCACCAAAAATGTAAGACTCATGGAATTGTTGAAGTGCAGTATTCATTCATTCTCTAATAAGTGTTATATTCAAATGTTATATTAAAGCACAACAATTCTTTTTTTTTTTTTAAATAGATGGACACAATGTCTTTATTTTATTGGTTTGTATGTGGTGCTGAGGATTGAACCCAGGGCCTCACACATGCAAGGCAAGCGCTCTACCGCTGAGCTACAATCCCAGCCCAAGCACAATTCTTGACCATCATTTATTTATTTGTTCCTTTATCCATTCATGGTGGAACAAACACTTATGGAAAAATTGCACTGCACTGGGCCTAGAAGACCTAAAGGTGCATGAAACATGGACTCACCTTCAAAAAAGTCACAATCTAGTGCAGCCAAGAATATCAGAAGAAATGTATGTGCAGTGTGAAACAATCATTCCAAGGGGAAAAGAGAGTGGTAGGGGATCATAGAACAGGGTTCATTCTATTCCTTACAGGAGGAGGAGGTAGAGGACCAAGGGAGATTCCACCACCTAGTAACATACACACAGCCTTCAAGGAAAGGCTAAGGTAATTGGCAAGACAAGAGCTCTGAACACAGAGCAGCCATCAGTATGACCTGAGATCTAATGGTACATAGACTGTGCCTTGAAGCATCGATGCTTTGCACTGCAGAGCAGATTAGGCCCCTGAAGTTAAAAGTCATCATGGGAACCTTCAGGCAGGGGCTTATGCTGGGCATGCATAATGGCCAGTGCTTGCTAGGCTTTTCATTTTAGCATCTCAAGTAGAATAATCCAGAAAATAAAATGTATCACAGGGGAATGGAGGAAATTGAGATTTCCTAGAGATTCTTGGAAGATATGGTACAAAACATTTTTTTTTTTTATGATGAACCTTCAGGTAAATCAACATGGAGCTTGAACAGATAACTCCTAAGACTGATACTGAACAAATATTTATAGTCAAAGTAACAGAAATGGTAAGAATAATGAGCTACCATCACACATTTTGAAGGGAGTGGGCATGGGGAGCCATTGCAAAGAATTGCTGGGAACGAATCTCAGTTTCTCAGTAGAAACAAGAAGTAGCTTTCACAATTTTACAAGAATGGATATATTTTTGTTGATCACATGAAAATCACAGGATGGAAATTCAGCCATGCTGAGGTTATATATATCTTTCTGAAAGAAGGAATTTGAGGCTGTCTGCTGAACTGAGGGGGTCATGGGGATGTGGTAACAGCAAATGAAACATAACGCAGTGATACACACAACAGACTCATGCATCCGCACGGCAGGTATCGAGCAGATGAGATGAATTCAAATCATCTGTTTCTACTACTCCTTTCAACCCACTTACGTAATCCTGGGCCAACTTTTCAAAGGAGGCTTTACTGAACTTCCTCTTCCGTGGTTCTTCATAAATGGTAAGTCACTGGGTGCTTAAAGCTAAAGGAGCAAATCCCTGACAACCAGGAGAGTATGATGTGGAATGAATGGAGGTGAAAGAATAGAGGATTCCTGAGACCAGAAGGTTCCTGGTTTTACTCGTGGCTGCTGTCTTTCTGGGACCATTGGCTGGCGAGGTTTAGCCATTACTTTAGGCTAATGGCTTCCACATAGTGGGGAAGAATTTTTTTGGTAATATTCAGTTCAGATGTTCTTTCTCTCCATGGTGGTCTGTGAACGCCCTTCCATGGCTGTGGGCAGAGGGAAGAAGGTATTTTGTAGCAGGCAAGTGGCAGCAGTTCCACATTGTAGAGAGGGCCCTGGAGGTAAGCCAGACTTGTTGTGGTCTCACATTCGCATGAGTCTATGCATTCACAAGTAGGAGTAGAAATAGCTATAGTTATATAAAGATGAGTGATGAAGACTGAACTTTAATGTGTGATGCTGTGAAATCATGGAAGACACTCGCAATTCTCCCAATCGGTCTCTAAGGAAGGTCACATATATACTGTTACGGAACATGGGAGGATTACCACCCTGTCTTGAGCAAGGCCTATGAAAGGAAGATAAAGGGCTGGGGATGTGGTTCAGTGGCAATGTGTGCTAGCATGTGCAGGGTCCTGGGTTGCATCCCCAGGATCCCCCACACCCCAAGGAAGATGAGAACAGGACTATCATAGAAATATTTGTCTTATGGGTATTTGGCTGTTTTCTCAGTACCTGAGAGAGGAAAGATTGGTGGTAATACAATAAGCCATACTATTTTTATATCTGTGTTAATTTTAACACTAAATCTTCATATGTAAGTGTAATGTTAATAAACTGAACAGCCTATATGTCATAGCATTAGTTTTTTAACATCATGTTTCTACATAAAGATATATTGTATACGTGTGTGTATAGTTTCCTATAAAAATCTCATGAAAAACAATCCCATGTGGACTTGCTGCAAAAAAATATCTGGATTAGGTAGTTTTAACTGATACCATGCTAGCAGAGACAATAAGAAGCAGTCTTCAATAAATGAAGCCTAAACAAGGCAAATTCCTCTTCAGGGTTGCCAGAGGAACATCCACGAGTTTATGCTTGTGCTATGGATGCATGGGATGTTCGAGCACTGGAACAGACACTAAGCTCAATGCCTTCTGTCTTATAGGTCTTATAGGAGGCTGAGGCCATGGGGACTTCTCAAGAAACAGGAGCTCACTCCAGGGACTAAAACCCCCAGCTTCGGGTCCATCCACCCAACCTTGGAAAAAGGGAAGGAGCAATCAATGTCAGTTTCCAACAGAGGATATTATGCAGTGTAAATATTTTTATCCCAAAGCAATTGCATTTCCCAGTTGGAGGAATGCGTCCTGGATGGTAAATAATCATGACAAAGAAGCCAGCAGAGGTTTTCCTTGCAGCTCTCATTCCTTTCTCTCACTTGGGCTATCAGAGAAGGCTGCAAACACTTCTTCTCCGACTCCTTTTCTTTCCTCAGCATGGCAAGGAAATGACTAATTTGAGAAGACTGGCAGTGAGGGGACAGGACAGCGGTGGGAAGAACAATGACGGGAGCAGAAGCATCTCACTGTCTAGATGGGCACATCTGCGGCCTGGCCCCTCAATTAGCTCTCAGGAGGAGTTGAGGGTCCTCCTTTCTTCCTGTCCTTCTAGTTAGATGCAAATCCTACTAGACTGCATGTGGTCTCATCATGAAACAGAGGGAAGTCTGCTTTATTTATTATCAGGAAACAAATACCACTTTGCCTTTTGAGAAAATATGAGCATTTCTGACAGATGCTTTTCGGAAGCGTCTCAGGCCTAGAAAGGTAGAAATAGGAAGGATGGGAATCCCTTCCCGGGGAACAAGTTCACAACCTCTTGGTTTAAACACATAATGACAAGTCTTGGGAATTCCTAAGTTGTCAGACATCCTCCAGAAAGGACACGAAATACAGGGCAAAGGACAAGGAGATATGTCTGGGAGCTCTGGCAGGACCACGCCACAACTCACCAGGTTGTTCAGAATCTGCAGAGAGCTGGAAATCTTGATGAACTCATGTTCTTCCACTGCCTCTCCTCTGCATTATTCTGCTGTTCCTGAAAGCAGACATCCTGACAGAGAGATTCCAGTGGACAGCAGTCCTGGGCTGTGGTGTTGGGGAGACAGAGTAGTAAACAAGGAAGGCAAAAGGCAGGAGATGGCCAGTGGTGCCACCACAGGGTACAGTGGGACTCCAGCCCATGGGAGGACACATACTCACGCCACGGTGCTTAGAATATTCTTGAACACACAAGCCTTTCCTGCCATAGTGCGTTTGCACTCATTCCCTCTTTCTGGAAAATTCTCCCCCTAGCTCTTCACACAGCCACCCTTCTGGTGATGCCAACCCTGTTTCCTGCTCTCCAGTTTTCTGTATCAGAGAACCCTGTTCATTTCTTTTATAGTATGAGTCATGACATATGACTCTTTAAAAAAATTCAGTTTTTTAATAAGTATTTATTGATAAAATATAAATTTTATTTCCAGGCACCATCCTAAGCACTGGGGATGACAACGATCAAAACAGACAAGAGGCTCCTGCCTTGGGAGCTTCCACTCCAGGGGGACTGGCAAGGCTGACCTGAAACCAGGTTCTGTGTTCAGCTTCCAAGGCATTTGCTCCACATGAAGCTGACGGGCCAAGAGATGTGGGGACAATCGACTGCCCTGTCTGGGGCAGATGGGGAAAGAATGGGAGGGGAAGATTAAGACACTTGCCCTGGGTCACACAGCTTGCTCTTCACCTTTTAGGATTCCTGGTTTATGATTTATCTTTCCCAGGAGAATAGAAATTCCACGAAGTCAGGGAACTTTAGTGCCTAGTTCCCTATTGTATCCCCAGCATTTGGTACCTAGGAGGTGCTTATAAATATTTACAGAATGAGTGAAAGAGAAATGGTACTTAAAAATACCCATTAGGAACAGTCTGGGCTATTTCCATAGAGAGGCTGTGCATTTAAGAAAATGCTATTTCCATCCATGTGGCTGTTTTGGCAGAATCAGGCCTTATTCTGCCTCTGATTTGACCCTATTCTTCCAACATGTTGAAATGCATCTTATTGTGTAGCTATGCTTAGCTATTGTATCTTCTCTAGTTCATACTGAAAGTGAAATTTAAATTCCTCTCTGATTACTGCCTCCTTTCTCTCCTATTTACTGCTGCTGCTGTGTTTTGTCTCCAGGAAGCTAACCCTGATTCCAGAAGTGAGAACCACCTGCCTTCAGCTTGGCTTGCCACTGAATGACTCAGGAACTGGCTCTGACAGCCTGGCAAAAGAACTCCAAGGCAGAAGTTTGGAAGAGACTTTGTTTTGGTATCTAAGCGAGAAGGAAATACCTGGTCAACTTGTCAGCATTCAAGAGGAAACCAGGGAGGAATAATCATCATAAAAGATGCTCTCCTGGGCGAATGGGAGACTAAGAAGCAGATCGCCTGCGCCGACTGGACCCTTGAGCATGGTCAGAAGGCTCCTTCTTGGCCCCACGGCATCCATTCTCCATTGCCAGTGGACTTCGTACTTTGGTGCTGCTGTGGAATGGCTGAGAAGTGTCAGGAATCCAAGTGAATGGATTAATGGAATTCACACACGATTGAACCAAATTAGGAAGAGGCAAAGCCACCAATAACAATGAACACACACACACACACACACATACACAAAACAACAATAACAAAACCCGGGAATACAACCAACCAATCAGAAGGAAAAGGAAGAATCTCGGTAATACATGTATTTATTGGAAGCTTTCTTAGCCAGTGGACAGAAGATGTTAATAATAATAAAAATGCTAGGAGAAGCACTGGGCTAAACATTTTGTGCAATCCAGGAGGGAGAGACAACCCCCCATGAATAATTTGTAAAAAAGGGGTGGCTATCCTATTTTTTAGAGAGGACACCAAGAAGCCCAGGAGGGATTAACTGGCACAACATCACACAGGTTCAAATGCTAGAACCCGTGTTAGGACCCACCTTTTTCTCAGCCCAAAGTTCTGCTCTCTCCAAGACTAAATCAGGTGGCCTTTCCTCAGAGGTTCTCTTCTCCTCTCACCTGGATGCCCGTGGCAGGGCCCCTTCCTGCACAAAGGGCTGTGGTGGGGAGTCCAGTGCTCATGCTGCCCATACGTCCTTCTCTTGCAGCATGTCATCAACGCCACTTACCCCATCTCAGGTTGTCTGTGAAGGGTTATTTGTTGAGTGGTTGATTGCCATTGGTTGTGACCAGGCTTCTGCGTTGCTTTATCTTGGGAGCATGTGCAGAACAGGAGGGAAGCAGGAGTTACCAGGCAGAGAAGGCAATTCTCCTTTTCTGATGCTTAATGGTCATTTGTGAAAACTCAGGCTTATGACACTGCATGGTCCTGGGAGAGGAGTGAGTGGATGAAACATAGCATGCGGAGTTCAAAAGATAGAACTGAGTGGGATGAAGAGGGAGGAAGTAAACTGGGAGCCCAGGAAAGTGCTGGAGACTTCTTCCCATCACACACACACACACAGAGCTACGAAAGGGGGATTTCTCTGGGTGGGTGAGTGTTGTGGTTTGGATGTGAGGTGTCTCCCAAAAGCTCACGTGTGAGACAATGCAAGAAGGTTCAGAGGAGAAATGTTTGGGTTGTGAGAGTCTTAACCCAATTAGTGAATTAAATCCCCGGATAGGGATTAATTGAGTAGTAAATGAAGGTGGTTGGGGTGTGGCTGGAGAAGATAGGGCATTGGGGGCGTGGCTTTGGGATATATATTTTTGTATCTGGCCAGTGGAGTTTCTCTCTGCTTTCTGATCATCATGTAAGCTGCTTCTCTCCTCCACACTCTTCCGCCATGATGTCCTGCCTCACCTTGAGCTCTGAGGAATGGAGCCTGCTGCCCATTGACTGAGACCTCTGAAATCATGAGCCCCCAAATAAGCTTCTCCTCCTCTACAATTGTGTTGGGAGGGGCTTTCAGTCACAATGGTGAAAACACTGACTAAAACAGTGGAGGAGGGGGCCGAAGCTGACCCCTGGGAATTCCAGCCTTCAGGGGGCCTCTCATGCTGGGGGGAGTAGGCACCAGTGATGCCCATATATGAACAGAACAGAGGCCCTTCCCCTAACACTGCCAAATGCCTGAGACCACAGAGAACTTTGCATGACCAGGGAGGTGGGAATAAAACTCCAAATAATGACAGTGATGGATTTTTCATAGTCTCAGAGAAAAGTGAACTTGGAGCAGATTAAGAAAAGAAATAAATCTGACATTTATTGTACTCTAGTTTCACGGACTAAATTCATATCCACTGCAGCTCCATTCCTTTGGCTAAAGAAAATTTATTATTGTTGAGTCGACAGCTATTCCTGGAAGAAGTTGTAAAACTTGGTGTCCATGATCAAAGACCTCAATAAATGGACCAAAAGAAATGCAAACAGCTCACCTGCCTGCCACCTGCCTGGCTTTTCAGGCCGTGCTTTCTATAGTCTTATGAAAGACCATTGTAGATAGATTTTACAGCTCTTTTTCTCATTCCTGCCTTAAGAACTGGGGCTGGTATCTGACAGCACAAAAGGAGGAAGTCACTTATTAAATTATTTCCAAGGGAAGAGATGAAAGAAGCACTTCCCTTTGATGGGAGAAAGTATGAAGTCCTCACCTTGGGTCTGGCTGCGCTAGATGCAGAGCGTGAAACCCTCAGCTATGCGGAGGTGGTCCCGGCCAGCAAGACAGTGAATGTTTCTCAGCAAAGGCTGACATTCCTGACCAGGGGAGGCATACAGGAGTTATTTATTTAATCCTTTATCTCAGGAGCTGTGCTGTCCTGAGTAAAGGGGGAAAAAAAGCTGAAGCCATGTCCCCTGAGACACCTACCTGATGGTCTGTGTCCTCTAGAAGGTAGAACAGCACAGGGGCAACTCAATATTTCCTTCTTTTGTCATTCTCTCTCTCTCTCTCTCTTCCTCTCTCTCTCTCTCTGTGGGTCCCTCCATCTCATTGAAAAAGAATTTTATCCAGCTACTGTGATGAATGTATTGCTCCATTAATGTAACACTGGAGAATCAAGAAAATACTGTAGACGTCCCAGAAACTATTGCTGGGTTTTAAAGAGGAAACAAATATGACATTGACTTTAGGTGATCTTTTAATAGCGGAAACGGAATTCCTCACTCTTCAAGTCCCAGTATCTTTTGGATTCTCCCAGAATGTAGATTCATATGAAGTAGCTTGTGGGCTTCTAAGCCGAATTATAACAGATGATAGCTCTCTGCTAAATTCGACAAGAGCTGTTCGCTTCTTTATGATGGTCGACATGGAATTGAATGCCAGGGCTTGTTTGGATATGAAACAGTCATCTTGAAAAGATTCAGGTGTTGAATTTTGGAGAAATCATGCCCTCACTCTCAACATGTGACTTAATACTTTAAGAAAGGCGATATTAACTAGCAGCATGTGATTCCAGGCAGAGTGGAGCTTGGAGTGTCTGCTGGTTTCCTAACCATTCTTAAATTAAGGCTCTGCAATCTGTTACATAAATCTCTATTTTCTTATTTTAGGTTCAGCCAACATTTTGCTAGTGAATAAATCAGACATCCCAGATGTCATTTCTCCTGGACTAGATATAAATCACAACCCAAAGGCTCTCTAGGTTTGCCAAAATTGCTTCACATGTCAATAAAATCTAGTATTACTACCCCAGGATTCATCTCTTTGCCCCTCACCCCAAGGAATTAAGAGATCATTTGCTACCAGTGGGGCATCAGGGAATATGTAAGCCAAGCCTCACATTGAGCCATGAAACCTCCCCCTGAGTTTTATGGTCTGTAAATGGACAGAGTGAATCCCTTGCTCAGGGACAGGGAGCAGCTTCTAATGCTGCTGCTTTTCTCCCCTGACAGATGTCATACTTAGCCTTGTGGTCGATCAACTGCTTTACAGGGCCAAACATGGAAATGAAGTTTGTTATTATCAGTTCCTTTCTTCATCTGCTATAATTAGTAGGGAAAGGACTGCTGAAAGGAATGAACCCACACCTCAGCAGCTTCACACAGGGACTTTCCTCAGTAACTCCTCCCACATGGGTGATCTATTTCTCTGTCATGCAGGGCTTGAATATCTCCACCTAGTGGCTCCACCATCCCCTAGCTCCTCCTGAGAGACCTGCCCTTGATTCTTGTGGAGGTTGAGGGGTTCTGAAAAGAGGCAGAGTAAGTGCGGGTTTGTGCAGGGAGATTTCTGGGTAAGGCCAGGGACCTTAGAACTCCATCTCATGGCCACTCCTAACTGGAGGGAGGTAGTAAGCATGACCCGTTCCTGAGCTCGGAACAAGAAATGAATTCGGGGCATATGTCCAGCTCCACTAGGCATGACAGACTCTTCGTCTCTTCTTCTCTTGCTCACTCTTTCTTCCCTCCCAGAGTCTATTCAGTTCCAAAGGCTTTGGTGAGACACTACCATTTCCTGCCCTGCTCTGAGAGTACTGCCGTGGTCTGGGTACCAGGACTTCCATACAATGAAATCTAACACAGTGTTGGACAAGGGGCCTGGGAGGAAAGTGAGAAACAGCACTTTTCAAATGTTTCATATTGAGTTAAAAGTGTAGACTGGATTAAGCATGGCTGACATATATATCACCATATATACTTTTTCATAGAAAGCCTGCAACATTCCTGATGTGGTCTTTGCGTACGTTACATTATAGAAGTGAAGTATTTCCAAAATGAATTTTGTCAGACATTTTCAGCAGTCACATATATAAGGAGAAAGCTACATCCAGCCTAATTTAATATTTAGTAAGAGACATGATGTTTAGAATGAAAAATTAACAGTATGATTGTACGTTCAAATTTCTTATTTTAAAAATGATTTTTGTAAATCAGCAAAGGATGTATTACCACTCTCCATGTTTATCCACCACTGGTTGTCAAAGGCATCTCCTTGGAGGCTCAAATAGAACAAATTAGAAATTTAAATTTTAGGAAGAAATAATGTTCGTCTTTTTCATCTCCAGTCCCAACTTTAGTCACTCATTTTTCAGTCTCTAAGGAGGGGAGGAAGGGGAAGACAAGAAATGGGAACTTCCATGTATATTAAATGTATCACTTTTGTGTTCTTTCATGAACAGCATTTTATTCAGTACATAAAACATAAGTGATTTTTAAAAATTGGATATTTGATCAGTATTTTCTCCCTCATAGGAATTTTAATGAAGAAATTAATATAGTAATAGACCCCTAAAGAAGACAGAAGGAATTAAGGAGGGATAGCGTATAAATTAGAGAAATATTGGCTTAAAGCAGAGAATTAGATTCCATACAAATATCATTCAGATAATTCTTTACTATGACATATTTAAAATTTTCATTTTATCATATTTTAAAAATGTTTCCTTATGGATGTGCAAATGAAGTACAGGAGAATTCTAATAATTTTTCATTTTTACTTTTACAAGGAGTAATTCATTTTGGCTTATTTGCTTGTGAGGCTAAAGTCATTTTGTTGTTGAATTTAATAAATCTTGAAAAAACAAGTTATATTCACCTGTCAGGCCAAGCTGACATGGTTTCAGTCTTTCTTCCTCCACTGGTTGCTATATTAATTCCTTCCTCAACAATACTTTCTTTCTAGAATGTAAGCCTCATCAAGGGAAATTCTTGGCTTGTTCACCACCAAATTTTCAGCTTCTAGGATGACAGCTGACCTGTCTGGAGTTCTCACTGAGTATTTGTTGATGATTTGGATGGCCAGATGGAAGCATGAGGTCTTTTGTGCTTCCTAGGCATAAACAGAAGTTATTGGACAATGATTGTGCCCTGATGCCCTGATACTAGGGCATCCCACTTATTTGTGAATTTATTTTGTGTGTAAGGCACTAGGTTAGTCCTTGATAATAACAGGATTTATAAGAGAGCCTCTGCTAGGGATTTAACTTACTGAAGATTTAAAAAGTCTATTTAAACATAGGCAATTTGATGACAAAGAAATGGACTGAAACGACCAAGAGCGACTGTAGGCAGTTTCTTGGGGATACTATTTCATGAGGCACCTGGAGGCCATGTTTTTGACCTCCTAAGAGGTCTTGAAAAGCCAGGAACTCCACATGTTTTTCCAACTAGATTGGCATCTCTTTAAAGGCAGAAATAATGTCTCTTCTCCTATAAAGAGAAGAGCCTTTCTTCTAATTGGAAACCAATAAGTCTGTGTTGGTTGATCTAATTGTACTGTTAATGACCCACTAGCCAATTAAAGAGACTTAAACTAGTAACAATGTTTTTAGTTAGTCTTCCATGGAGAGAGGAGAAGAAATTACTGGCCTCCTGCAAACTGGTTCTACTGGGTACCCCAAGGCCTTTAAGGAAAGGGATATATTGCAGATGTTTCTATAGTCTGAAAATGAGAAAGTATGAATAGTCCTGTGGAACTTTTATTCATGAGTACATTAAAAATTCATTTCCCTGGACTTAGGTATAAATAAACTGTGCTTAATTTGCATAATGTAACCCACAAGAAAGGAAATTACAAATAAAAGAAGATGTAAGGAAGACATTTTCCAAGTGGATTAAATTTGAAATGTTTGTCTTGCATTATGTGAAGAAGGTAACACTTTCTTTCATCCCTTCATGCATCACAGGAAATAGGACAGCAGGTGGGAGGCAATGGCCAAATTTTATTGAGCCCTCTCCTCAACATTTAATTAAATAAGCATTGGATACAGGATAGACTAAAGCATGAGATAAAATAAAAGAAGACCCTTGCGATAACAGAATGAGAAAAGATATTTTTAAGCTGAATTAACACTGTTTGAAAAATGAGACAAACTTGATTCTGTCAAATCTGGGTCTCTCAAGAGGTGAAATTTTTGTACACACAGCACAGATGTGTGCTGACAGATATTTAAAAAAGAGGAACAGTCATCCTGTGGAAAAACAGGCATGTATTGGTCATGTAAATCTTTGGAACAGTCATAAATGAGTCATGACCAATTTTTACAAGGAATAACTTTAATAACAATTGATGATTTAGCCAAGGTACCCCAGCTTTTAAAAACTATACAGATTAGCAAGAAAGAGAGGTAGATGAGAATTCAAACCAAGAGGGAAGCAAAGAAAGAAGGAAAGAGCCAGCCTAAGTGATTTTGGTGGAAACTGGAAAAATGAACTTGCTAGTTTTAAGATCTCTCTCAAGAGCATAAAATCTTAGAGACCTGAAACTGATCCTCTGTATAGATACTCTTGTCTCTAATATAGGTTATAGTATAAACAGCAAAGATATCAAGTAGAAAAGGATAATTCATAGGAGAAATTAGAGCTCATTGGGTAAGCTGGTTTAAATGTATGTGGCTCCGCACTGGGAAATCACCAGGCACCAGGCTCATTCTGTCTCCTTGTTTCTATTATCCTCACCCTGTGTCCTCCATCCTGTGGTATGTCCATACTTCAGCCAGCAGAGTGGAGGACATAACCCTTCTTTTTTAATGGCACACTCTGAAAATTGTGCACATCAATTCATCTCAGTTCCCATTGGCCAGCACCTGGTCACATGGCCACACTTAGCTACAAGGAAGGCTGGGAATTGTAGTCTTTTGCTAGGTGTTGGAGCCTCAGCAAAAACTCAGTGGAGAAAGAGAAGAGATACCAGAAACAACTAATAGAGTTTTACCCCTCCACTTGAGAGAGGGATGTGAGCAGGCTCTTGAAAATGAGATGATACAGACTGGGCACAGAGCAGGCTATGGAAAATGGAGCAGTGGCAAATAGGGTAGAAAGGGAAGCTGTGGTCAGCTAATGAATTGATGTGATGGGTAAGGTGCAAGGTTAATATCACTTAGTGCTTACTCAGGGCCAGGTATGATCCCAGACGATTTGTATGGGCTAACATTTAATGCATCAAATAACTCTCAGAGGTACATATGGTATCTGTTTTCACCTGAGAGATGACAAAAAACTAAGGCACGGAACAATTTAAAAACTCACTCAAAGGCATACACCTAAAAGTTGCCAATGTTGAAAGACAAACTCAAGATGAAAAGATAATTAAACATTGAGGGTTGAAAGGAAATTTTTCCCCACTGTGCTTATTTTGGATGATCTCTTCAGATGGGGTTGGAAGTCCCAAAACACAGCCTAATTTGGCCTCTCAAGTAAATGTTTTTGAAAGACTGACTCCCCTGTCATCATGACACTTCTGCCCTAACATTCTTCCAATGATTTCTTCTGCTCAAATCATTCTTCAATGATTTCCTAAGCAGTATGTGGTCTATGTTAAGGTTTTCCTGGCACCAGTAGATAGTCCATCAATCCTAAGGCAGGGCCACCTCTTTACAGTGAAGCTTCTGGCACTTGTAGAGTAATGGAGAGAAGACTGGTCCCTTCCTTTCCCTAAACTAGAAACCCAGGCTTGCTGATGCTGTCAGTCTGGGCTGGAGGCCTTTCCTCTTCTACAGTTTCCTACTCTGCTTGGTCTCCCTGTGCCACTGCTATGCCCAGAGAGGCCATAAAGTATCTGTACATGTTTCAATAAGTGGTTCTGGCCAGCCAGAGGAAAACTACCCATATGCCACAGCTGTTTAATTTCATTAAATTCAATACATTGGTTATGCTTTGTGGGGCCTAGAGATATGGATGAAAATCAAGCTGTGACCACAGAAATCTTACAGTCCATGTAGAGGAAACCAATAAGAATAACATTATAAAGGCCAATTAAGTAAATGTCTAAAGAGGTGAAAGGATATAAAGCCATGTCTGTGGAGGAAGCCTCATATCAATCCACTTTGAATGAATCATAGAAATCATAAGAATAATTTACATCAATTGAATTGCACATACCTTAAATTGGAAGTGAGGGAGAAAGAAATAAAGCCAATGATTAGGACAAGGCCATTTCCAAACACCTTTCTATTTAGTGAGAATGCATCCTGGAGACAGCATGCGATGGAGACATGGATCTGCTCTACCCTAAGAGGCCCTCAGGTCTTTCACACAGGAAAGGTGTGCAATGATAAGCTCAAGGACATTGAATTTCAAAGGTGAGGTCAGGGATTTTTAAAGATTAATGATGACCAACTTGACTATGTAATGATTTTACCATGTAACCCCTATACCAGAAGTTGCTCCCCTTTATCATCATTTGACAGGCAGAGATGGAGAACAGCACTTTCCTGGAGGAGGGAATGGCATGAATGAATTCACAGCTGGGGAAAAGCAGAATATCAGAGCATAAGGTGAACACAGGGAGAAGGTGAGAAAGCAACCTCATGAAGTGGATCAGAATCTGAATTACCCATCTGGAAACCGGTTTCTCTGCATCATTGGATTCAACAGAGCTAGAGTTCATTTCACTTCCACATACCAGGCATTACCAGAAGCAGGACTGTGAAATAGTCACCAGTGGCTTTAGGTGTTCTTGTCCTCCCTACCTTTTCTGGGAGGAAGTGAAATTGAAGGTGATTGATCATGACGCTCATGTAAAGTAGTTCTGGGAACTTGAACCCTTTAGGATTCACTCTTTTTATTCTTCATTAATATGGTAACCCCTAGTTCTCAAGTTTGCCTTAAAAATTAAGTGAGATAACATGGTTGAAGTTATAGGCAAATAGTTGTTCCTCTCATTATGGTATAACCACTGGTGATCCTCACAAAGCATTTTTCCAAGGTCTGCTCTTCCCTGCTAGCCATAAAAACAAATAAAACAAAACAACAAACAAACAAACAAATGCATCTAATTTTGTGACTCCACGACGAGGAGGGTGACTGGCTGCCCTTTCCCAGTCTAGCTCGGCAACCAACCCCCACAAATCTGATTCCCTTAGGCCCTGGTCTCTGCTTAGACAATTGCAATGCACTGATCACAGATAGATCCTAGATGATAACCTACATTCTCTGGTGACACAGTAGCATTTTAATTGAGACTTCTGCATTGAGATCCTTATTCAAGAAGGTGGGGTTAGGGATTTTAGAGACTATGGCAATCTCTAGAAGGAATTTTGAAATCAGAATGGTCTTTTTTTATAACCCTCAAATCATGTTCTGTTAAGAAATTTCTGAACCACTGCACCCATGGACACGGCAGCCTGATGGAAAAATAAATATTTACCAGTGAACAGGGAGGATTAAAATTTCATAGGTGAGAAACTTATGGTTCTACCTTAGATTTCCACTCCCCACCTACACTGTGTGGTTTGTACTTTTGAAGGTTTGTCATTAATTATAAAATTTATGAAGGAGAACAGCAGAAAAAAAATCAGGAAAAAACTATGGAAACAGTATGTAACGGAGTTTCAAGAGATTAAAGATTAATTATGTAGAAGATACGAGACTTATCTGCAGAAGTCATGTTAGAAATTTGCAGAAATGAAATATCAGGCCTGCTGACATGAGTGTATTTCTTCAGGAAAAAAATACATCATAACAACTTCAATGGCAATAACTGATTTATCCTTCATTTCTGGGTTTTAATGCAGATCTGATTGCAACGAAGTACATTGTCCAAGTTTCTAAAATTGGTCAGCCTAACAAACTGGAGTAATTGCAATCAGATGTAGCATAGGATAAGGTCAGCAAGTTATCTGATGGGGAAGAAAATCTGTGTAGGATTTTAAAAGGCAATCCCGATATGTTAGAGTTTATTCCCTTACCCCACACTCTCTTCTCTCCTCCCTTCCTTCCTGCCTCTTTCTCCACAAAAGCCCCATTATTTGCATCTAAGTCATAAAACAGTTCATTAAATTGATGAACACTAAAAGAACAATGAGAATCTGCTTCACTGGGAAATATAAAAACTCAGCAGGAAATATATAACCTGATCTACAAGCAGGAAGAAACAGAAAATAGAAAGATTTTTAAATGATATCTGAAGTTCCAGAAAAAACTTAAAAGACTCCATCAATGTTTTTATGAACAAAAATGAAACTTCCACAAAACGTTTGTAGGAGACCAGTGTTTCCAAGCATGCTGTGTTATCAGCCCCAAGACATCTTTCCTTCAGTCTTTTCATTTACCAGATAACGCAGATGAAAACGTTCAGTTGATGGAGGCTGGTGTTGAATGGTCCCTTGGCGAGACTACAAAAATAACAACCTTTAAGAGAACTGAAAGCAAATATGGGTCTTCTTTTGCATTTTGAGGAGTGATTGTGAAAAGAGAGTTGAATGCATTGATAGTGTACAGAAATTCGTGAGTACTTTGGGGAGATGACAGAGAGTGCCAGAGACAACCTGGAGAGACTTAGTGTGCAGAAATAGCCTGATTGTAATTATAATACCTATAAACGTGGAGAACATTTCTTGATTAAAGAAACTAACCTTCTTTTTGGCTATTATTTTTTACTCTTGCAATAAATAGGTTGGACGTCATAAATAATTAAACATGCCCTGAAGAGCCCTGTGGTTCAGTGGAGCTGTACAGGGAACACAGAAGTCTGAAGGCCAAGATGGAAGTGACTGTCCAATAAGAGTTCTTGTATCTCCCACTGATTAAATCAGAATATCTTAGCACTGTTTTTTTTTTACTTAATACTTTCAGTGAACGATGTTGTTAAATGAATCATTTTTTTGCAAAATAAAAAATGAAATAAAATATTTAAAAAATTCTGAGTGAGATAATCTCTGTGTTGCAAACATCCTTCACTTTCATCCTATCTTGTACATCTTTAAAATTCTTCAAAAAAACTTTATTAAGTTCTTGGAGGACAAGATTTCTAAAATTATAGATTTATAGTCTTGTATAATTTTTACCTCTTAAAAATGTTTGGATTTCCTGATGTCGTATAGCTGGCTAATGATGGTGCTAAATTAGTACTCAACTCTCGTTGGTCTTATTCCCCTTTGAATGTCCTATGTCACCCAGCAAAGTGCTGGTATGTTGAAGGTGTATAAAATACAATTGGAGTGGGGCTGGGGTTATGGCGCAGTGGTAGCGTGCTCGCCTAGCACGCGGGAGGCACTGGGTTCGATCCTCAGCACCACATAAAAATAAAATAAAGATATTGTGTCCACCTACAACTAAAAAATAAATATTTTTTAAAAAAAATACAATTGGAGTAATTCTTACATTTTACACGTGAAATCTGAAAAGAAATAGGGTAAATCTCTATTTGCTTGGTAATTGTGGGTCCTTCTCTCTCTGTGTTTGTTCTGTTTTGTTACTTTCCTGTTATATTTTGTGAAATCTCTCTTTCTTTGACATCCTCTTCTAGTTCATAGAGAGTTTATCCAAAAATTGAAGGTTTTTTACAAATGACAGTAAATCCTCTCAGTCTGTGCTTCTTTGGTTTCTCAAATTTTACCCTAACTTGTTCTTGATAGATGAGAGCCATAGATTTGTGCCTACCGATACACAGCAGCACAGACCTAATCCCAGCCATGCATTTCCTGAGGTAGAGAATGGATTCCTTTCCAGTTTACATAGATCTTCATCCTGAGGTATTCTTTTCATCTGCATCTTCATATTATATTCCAATTTATAACATGGCCCCTGTAGGGAGGGGGATGTTCTACTGTGATGGGAAGAATCTCTTCCTGATTGGGGTCCATGCTAAAATAAATAATTATTTTAGAGCTATTAAGAAAAAGTGTTGAAAATAAACATGAAAATTAGTAGAAAATAAACCCATCATTCAGAATGTTTTCCATGGGCCCATTTAAAAATTACTAAATGAATATATCTTTGTTTGATTTGCTATTTACTTTGATCAGAGCCTATACTCTGAAAATATATGTAACTTATGAATTATGTATAGAAGAAATTTAAAAAAAAAACTCTAAAGACTACAGTTTCATAGCCCACTGGACATTATTTTTTTTGTAAATTTTCTTCTAACTTAGCATACTTAAGTCAACACACTGCTTCTAAAAGACATCCCTGAAATGTTCTACAACCTGTTTTAACATCTGTTTTATCATCCTTCATTAATGAGTTTAAAAAATATTTGACATGTGTTCCTCTGGGATTTGTAGGAATCATTATTATGGTCTGAATCTTTGTGTGGTCCTCAAATTTATATGTTGAAACTTTAACCCCCAATGTGATGCTATTAGGACTTGGAAAGTGACTAGATCACCAGTGCACTGCTATTATGAAAGGAATCAGTGCTCTTACAAAACAGGCCCTAGAGATCTTCATCAACTTTTCAAACACAAGTTATTTCTATTACCTTGGGAACTATAATTGATGCTAACAAAGTATTTTACATAGTAAAATAACAATTCTGGACTTACCCAAGCACATTAATCAGGTGGAAACATCATGAAACCAGTCTTTTGTGATTATTTAGAGATTATTTGGCATAAGAGGGCTCCTAGAAAAAACATACCCAAAACATGGAGATAAGGGAAAAATATGGCTACATGTCATTTCAATATCATATTGCTCCATCCAAGAGATCGGTAATTACATAGGGGTATAGGTCTTCATTCCACCTGCTATGTACTACTAATTAAGGCCCAGATTCTGTGACATTGCATGTTTGTCTAGTACTGGTGTAATTAGTTTATATTTGGTAGAAAAGATGACCACAAAGTTTGTAGATTTATTATCTGTATGTCATTTAACTGAGAAAATGTATCTCAACGTATCTTTCCTGAGGAATATAAAACTCTGTTACTCAAATGCTTTTAAATAAAAACTGGCATCTGCTAGTTCTCTGATGAATAAGGTAAATCAAACTTTGAATACTTCTTCACTCTATGTCAATTATTGAGTTCTTGGCATCTTGAAATTTATACCTTGATATGGCAGAAACATTGTGTCATATTATTTTCTAAGATAATCAAATATTCATCTTATTAAAGTAACTCATGTGGTTTGGGTAGGATTGAATGCTTCCCAAATTCATATGTTCAGATATGAATCTCCAGTACCTCAGAATGTGACTATTTGTGACTATTTGGAAACACATCTCTGCACATGCAATTAGTTAAGACAAATTTAACTACTCGACCCTGACATTGTGTGAATAACTGAAAACAAAATGCTTGACTGTGAGTGAGATGAAGATTTAAAATGGGATCTTAATTTCTGAAAGACTTATTATAACCTATGTAGTGAGATCCCGTGTGGTCTTGAAAAAAATAACAGAATTCAAAGGAACTGAACAAACACTTCACAGAAGGTGAAATATGAATGGCCAAAAAATATATGAAAAAATGTTCAACATCTCTAGCAATTACAGAAATGCAAATTAAAACTACACCGAGATTCTATCTCACTCTAGGCAGAATGGCAATTATAAAGAATACAAGTGGGCTGGGGATATACCTCAGTCGGTAGAGTGCTTGCCTCCCATGCACAAGGCCCTGGGTTCAATCCTCAGCACCAAAAAAAAAAAAAGAATACAAGTAACAATAAATGTTGACGAGGATGTGGTGAAAAAATTTCATTTATACATTTCTGGTGGGACTGCAAATTGGTGCAACCAATCTGGAAAGCAGTATGGAGATTCCTTAGAAAACTTGGAATGGAACCTCTATTTGACCCAGTTATCCCACTCCTTGGTTTATATCCGAAGGACTTAAAAACAGCATACTATAGTGACACAGGTATATCAATGAATGGATAAAGAAAATATGGTATATATACACAATGGAATATTACTCAGCCTTAAAGAAGAATGGAATAATGGCATTTACTGATAAATGGATGGAACTGGAGAATATTATGCTGTGTGAAATAAATCAGTTCCCAAAAACCAAAGGCCGCATGTTTTCTCTGATTTGTGGATGCTAACGCAAAACAAGGGAGGTTGGGGGAGGGGAGTAATAGAAATCCATTGGATTAGACAAAGGGAAACAAAAGGAAGGGAAGGGAGAAGGGAGTAGGAAAGATAGTGGAATTAATCGGACAGAACTTTCCTGGCCTTGTATTTGAATATACAACCAGGGTAACGCCACATCATGTACAACCAAAAGAGTGGGATCCTAAGTAGAATAAGTTATACTCTATTTATGTATAATTTGCCAAAATACATTCTACTCTCTTGCATAACTAAAAGAACAAGTAAAAATTTAAGAAATACAACAGAATTCAAGTGAGGCTGGGATGAGCAATAACTCACAAATGATATAAAAGGATTGATCTAACAGCTAGATCAGATCAAAAAGGGAAAAACTTCCTAATGATACAGCCTTGGTGATGAAATTACAATATTGTTGTATTGTTTACATTATTGTTGTGATGTTGGTTAGATTACGATATTCTTATAGCATTGACGTGAACATGCTTATGTGTTGGTGAGGGAAATGGGGTGCACTCCTTCAAACCCAAGGCAAGAACAAATCCATAATCCTAAGAGAAATAGGGAAGGACAAAAAGAAAGCATACAAAACATGAAGTGAGGAAGAAGAAAAAGGAAACTAATACATACCGAGTACCTATTATGTACTTGAAATTGTTGCACTCTGTTGTCATTCTATTTTACCGAATCCAGTGGCTTTGTCAAATATCTGCTTATCAGTTAATAAATTTAAGGCTCAAATATGTTGCTCAAGACCACACAGCCTGAGCTAACAGAGGGTTTTGAAGCTGTACAGTCTGGAGCCAAGACACGTGGTCACTATACCCCCTCCAGCTGCTCCCATCACATGACAATGACATGGAATAAATAATACCCAAGTTAGTTATAGTAGACATTAGTGCAGATAAACAACTTCAGCTCTTTCCAGCATATGGAAGGCTGAATTTTCTGGGCCTCTTATTGGGGTGGATCCTGGTTTGGTTCTGACCAGTGGTTCTGGTTTCTGTACAGTAAAGCAAGATGTTTTCTCAGGGCCAGAACTTGGCCACTAGGGAACGACTCTCCAGAGCTCTGATTTCTGTCTCAGCAGTAGTGCAAACATGTATTCTGAAGTAGACTTAGTCAGACTAGGTTCCTGAGAGACCATGATGGACAAATCTCCCTCATTGGCCTACACCAGGTACACAATGTTAGGGAAAAGTAAACTTTGCTGGCTTAAAATTATTCTGATGGATAAAAATAACAAACTTTTTTTTTTTTTTTTGTAAAATAAGGGGTATAGGAAATGAAGATATTTCAACTCCAAGAGTCTATGATTGATTCTAGCAGGTTTTGTCACTATAAGTGCATTTAAAAACTCATTAACAGTCTGTTTCATAATTATGGGAAAACATTTGTAAGAGTGAAAATGAAATAATTAAATGTCTACTTTTTTTTTTTGAGATACCAAAGGTTGAACCAAGGGGGAGTTAACCACTGAGCCACATCCCTAACCCTTTTAAAAAATACTGTATTTAGAGACAGGCTCTTGCTAAGTTATTTAGGACCTAGCTAAATTGCTGATTGAGGTTGGCTTTGAACTCACAATCTTCCTACCTAAGCCTCCCTGAGCCGCTGGAATTATAGGCATATGCAACCATACATGTCTATTTGGAATGAGTTCTTCTGTCAGTTTCTGGTTGCTCATCAAAGATGTGTGGTAGTGATAAACCTTTCATTCATGCCCATGGTGTTGGCCGACCTGTGTGTAGGGCTCACTTCTGCACCCCCATTGTGATGAAGAGGAGGATGGATTTGCACAACCAGGGGCTCTTGTGTGTTACCAAAGAGTGGTGGCAGGAGATCTGAAAGGCTGGGAAGTGAAATGGGAAGTCCTACTTATTCTGAGGGTGACGTGGCTAGTGCATGTTTTCCTTTTGAACTCCTAGCAGAGATGATCAATGCTATGGATATGCAGGATGAGAAACCACTGTGGGCTGGTATTTGACAAAAAAGGGCTTGATCAGAGACTTAACAAATTGGTAAGAAATAGGCTAGATAGCTTGGGGGAAGTGGAGGTTCGAATGGAGTGGTGGGTAAACATAAAAATGGCAAAACTGTAAAGGATAGTATGTGTATGGAGGGTTCAGGGAACTAGTGTGACTGCAGTTGAGGGTTAAGAGCTTTATTTCTAAGCAAAAGTCAGACCCCACATGCAATCATTATTATATTCACAATGAGATATGCATGTGGTGGTGCTCTCAGCAGGCTCTGAGTCTCGAGTGGAGGTGGTGTTCAGTACTGTGTTAGGACTCCCTGCGAGCCTCAATGGGCAGCAGTACTTTGTATGAGGAGGGAGAAGCAAGAATCTAGAGGCAGTGGTAAGAAATGAGGGGCTTCCTGACCCTGCCTCCCAAACACAGGGCACACCAGGCATAGGGCAGTGAATCTTCACTTGGAGAAGCTTTCTGGGCATGTGGGGTTTCCAGGGAAGAACCCCTGTTTAGTGAAAGCTAGGAGGTAAAAGGAATAGCCATGGATTAGGAGACCTGGCTGGCCATGGATGTGGAGTTCCAGGGAGTGCAGAGCAAAGATTAGGAAGAGAAGAAATTGTGCAAGGCTGGACAAGCAAAGAGACAGTTCAGAGCAAAGTGATAATAAAATGTTGGAAGAGAGATATTCAGAACTGAAAGGGCAAGAAAGTGAAGTGTGGTGGGTTTAGCTGGTCACTAGATGCTAAAGTTAGACCCAATAGACCCCCAGGGCCCTCAGATGGCTCTAAGGCCTGTCAAGAGTCACTGGTACCTGGGTTGCCTGCACTTCCCAGGAGAGAGCTCCGTCTTGCTGTTGGCAAACATGTCAGTTGAACCTGGGTGAGACTGCACACCCCAGGAATATGCTTTCAGAGATTTCTTACATTATCCATAGTGCAATGAAAATCTCCACGCTGCTTTGAACAGGACATGCCACCTAGCACCTGCTGCTCACAGCCATTTCCAAGATGACACATGAGGCAAGTAAGGAATAAAGCCTTTGAAAGAAACTTCTAGAAACTTCTGAGGCCTTCCTGTGAGTCTGGAAGGTCCATCTATGAGTACCATCATCTAGAGAAATAATTGCTATTCTTGCAAATATCACATTACTAATGACTAAGTACAATGGAGTTGATTCAGGCTTAAAAGTGATGTTCGTGGCTATTGGAAATTTCCCTTTCCACTATTCTGGGGAATGGCTGCTATGTCAAAACAGTTAAATTGTCACATGAAGGCAAATGTTTCTTACAACTGTTTCTTTCATGTTTTGTCCTATAAAGGTCATTAGAGAAAACACATGCCACTGTGTGCCTTCTGCTTTCATTTGAGTTCCAGGCTGAGTGAAGCAGAGGCCACCCTCTCGTAGGGACCGGCCACAGAGGACATGCTTGTTCTTCCACAGCACCAGGGTCACATTGAAGTGCCTCTGGGTGTATACTTCCAGGACTCAACTTAACATAGATACATTTTGAAAGGCACTGTTCCAGTTTTCCTATGACCTCTGGAAGCAGAGAGGAAAACTTAAGTGCCTTATGATGCTCTCAAAGTCTGAACCAGAGATGCCTCAGTCATTGGCTCCTGCCGTAGATATGCTCTGTGCTCACTTCTAAGCTTATTTAAAATCTTTCTCAGCTCTCTTTCATATGGCCCATGATTAAATTATCCAAGTTAACCAGCCAAAAGCAATCAAAACTGATGGAAATAAAGACAAGAAATGGTTTTATTTACAATGCAAATGATCTGGTTCACTCTCGAATAAGGGAACAAATCAAATTAGCTGCTCTTCAAAATCGAGAGGAAGGCACTGTACAGAGCCACGGGCAGTTAACAGAGCAGGTTCTCCAGTGGCTCTTGGCTCTGGGGAGGGCTTCAGATGAATTTCTATGTAGCAAGGGTTTGATTCACTGCATGTAATTGGAGTGAAAAAAAATATTGACTACGATGGAAATGTGCTCCATTATAAGAGGACAAAATGCAAGTGCCAAGTGGCTGTCAGAATGTCTCAGAGTACAAATGACAAACGCCCCGGGAAAATGATTCAAGGTAACAAGGACAGCATTTATTAGCATGTCTACAACCTTGGGTGCTCAAAGAATGACTGTTTCACTTAATCCAATGATTCCTCATCAAGTTGGAAAATGGGTAGAGCAGGGATTGCTCAGAGGAAGAGGCCTGGGATGAGGGAAATGCTCCGCACTACCAGGTCATCTTCCTACTTCCTTGCCAAACGTTTCTCTCCTTGGAATTTCTCAGAAATAATGACTATCACTCGTTGCTTCTTCTTGCTTATAATAACCTCTCTCTGTGTTATTTTAAGTCTCTCTTGTAGTTTAATATCATGCCTTGCTTTCTGGACTGGCATTCCCTTCCTCCCTCCCTCCCTCCCTCCCTCCCTCCCTCTCTCCCTTCCTTCCTTCCTTCCTTTTTTTCTTCTTTCTGAGATTTAAACCACTGTCTTATATCCCTAGCCATTTTAATTTTATTTTGAGACAAGATCTTGCTAAATTGCTGTGGCTGGCCTCAAACTTGTGATCTTCTTGCCTCAGCCTCCAGAGTCACTGGGATAACAGTTGTGTGTCACTATGGCCAGCAGACTAGCAGTTTTGATGCAAAAATAGAAAATTTATGGTGCGATGATATCCAGAATATTAGTCTCTCAGAAGATTTCATAAATTCATGGAGGAAAAGTGGATGCAGAGAAGACAGAAATCCACTTTCTTAGTCAAACTGTTTTTATAAAAATGTTACTCTTTTGCAACCTAGGGATGCTCTTCAGTTGACTGAGATTTCTCTCTCTCTTTCTCTCTCCCTCTCTCTCTCTCTCTTTTCTCTCCTAAAAAACAGCAAGCACATCAGGCAGAGAAAGTTTCTGCTCTACTTTCTGTATAGCAGTGGGGTTCCTGCTGCAGCTCACAGAGCAAGAATCACCTTCCAGAAGGTAGTGAGCTCCTACCCTCTGCTATAACTGAGTGCCCCAAGCAGCTTAGATGAGGGAGTTCTGGAGTCCAGTCTTTGGGAATCGTGGCCATGTGATGATGACACCTATTATTGTTTTTGCCTTGCTATTTCCCCATCTTTCTAGTGCTGATCCTGGGGCCAAGTATAAAGTAGGAGTCAGTAGAGTCTCCAATGAGGAGTAAACAAAAGATGGCAAGGATGCTAAAACTCTGCCTCCTCCATCTGCCTGACATCCTTACAGGTCCTCAGGGAGGGAAGCAGATGGTGCCCACCAGGAAAATAAGCACTCTATTACTGGCAGGGGTTTGGGCCCTAAACATTTTATGTCCTTTCTAGGAAGAAATGAGTTGCTCTGTGTATTATCTGAGGTTACTCAGGTGAGAAGTTGGAGCGTGGGAGAGTGGACAGGTGGCTGCCCTCCCTCGGCCCCTTCACATTCCATTCCTGAGGTCCCATCACTCAGTGGGTGAGGAGGCAGCCTTTCTCAAGTGGGTGAATGTACCATCTTCCTATTGCAAGAGAAGGAAGGAAGCCAAAGGAGAATCCCCCCACCCCCGCCACCACCACCATGGGATTCCACAGAGAAGCAAGAGCAGTTTTTGTACTTCTTTGTTCCTTTCCACAAATGTTCCAGTGACATGGCTCAACGTTTTCCTAACTTGAACATTCATTCTAATTTGTGTCCGTGTGGAGCAAGAAGTTGGGCAAAGGGTTTGTGGAGGTTGCAATTTGTACCTCACACAGGATTTGCAAAAATCAATGAGGAAATGAAGAAGCTTTGTCTCTGTACATTTTTCCCCAGACCTCAAGCTCATGTCAGCACTGATAGATCTCCTCTAAGCCATTGTTAGAACAGGGTCTGAGGTAGCCTCGCCAAGCTGATGTTACATTTCCAGTAATTATACTCGGTGTTGGTCCCTTCATGTTAGGAACTGGATCATTCAAATTGAGGTGACTGAACCATTCACTTCAATTATGATTGTGTTTGGGGATTCCTAAGAGAATTACATCTGATAAACTCATATCGATGTTATCATTAATGATCCAGCATCACACTGTACACTTAAATCATCGTTAAGGGATGGGAATCCTTTCTGTGGTTTAAAATACATTTGTCCTAAGTTTCAGAAATCCCCAGCATTGCATAAGAGCCTTGGAAGAGACGTAGGAGTGTGTGGTTCAGTCTAAAGATGAGAAAGTCAAGGCAAAAATATCCTATTTCAAAAACAGTGAGGCCACAGGCAGCCCAGACAGCTTCATGAGAAGGAGTAACTGAAGACATGCCGGAATAAGGAAAAGCAAGGTTGGAGTCCTTTGGGAGTCAAGAGCAACTTATTTGTGAATATATATGAGAAACCCTAGGGCAACTCTCACAAGTAGCTGGGAAAGTTTTGAAGAGTAAATGTAATGCCTGAGAAACAGATTTTTTTGTTTCTCTTATTGGGACCTTATATAACCTGAGAAAGAGATGGGAATAAGAAAGGAGACCTCAAGCTGGGGTTATGGCGCAGTGGTAGCGTGCTCGCCTAGCATGCGTGAGGCACTGGGTTCGATCCTCAGCACCACATAAAAATAAAATAAAGATATTAAAAAAAAAAAAAAAAAGAAAGGAGACCTCAAATTTACTGTTTAGTGCTCTCATTTTAAAACAATGAACTAGATAATTTTAGAAAAGTCTCTTCAAGATCATTAAGTATACCCACCTCCACTATTTTGCAGATGAGAAAGCAAGCAGAAAAATGAAGGCTGGAGGTGACATGAGGGTATTGTCAGTTATGTGATCTGTTACTGCTCAGCTTCGGAGGGAGTTGTGTCTACTCACCGTTCAAAGACACACAGCTACAGTGTCCTATCAGAGCAAAAGAATAAGTCTTTTCAGCAATATAGTTCTCATTCTGACTTCAATGATTATGTAGTAACTCCAAATGAAAAAAAATGTTTACTAAATCCAACTATTTAAACACTAAAATTTTTCAAATTACTGAAATAAAGGGTCATTTCTGTTTCAATCCAGCAAATAATGCAAAGTGAAAGCTGGCACTATTGTAATATTCTTTCAGCACATATTCAAGAAATATTTTATAGGAAAATTATTTTCTTTCCTGCCCCACAAGGGTTATCTTTATAATTAGAATGATCAGAGTTGGGCAAATAGAAACTACCACTTAATGAAATAAGAGATAGATGTTATACAAGGTGCATGAAATAACTGGCATAGGAGCAGAGATTGTGAACAATTCACTTCTAGCCATGGGCATTGGAGAAAGCATCGTGGAGCACACATATTTGGGAAAGGGCATTGGATAATAGGTGGAATTTCAATGGATGAAAATATAAGAAGTGTGAGTAAGAATTGATTTTCTGGCAGAAAAGTTTAATGAGAGATGGAAAAGAATAATAACAACAGTGACCAAAAAACCCCCACCATTTATTGAACATTTACTCTGTTACATGTATTGGCAATTGAACTCCTTATAACATTTTTTGAAGTATTTATTATCATCTCCATTTAACAGATAAGGCAACTGAAGCTCAGGGAGGTAAAATACTTGCTTAATTAAATAGAGTTAGTATATAGTTTGACCTTAATTCTGTTTGATTCCAAAGTCTCAACTAGTACTTCAAAAGATTTCTAAAAAAAATAGGGAAATATAGATAGTATTCAAGAATCCCCAAGGAGTCAGAATAACTTTAGGTAGGTGTTAGGGCTGGTATATCAAGGGGAACATGATAGATTTGATCCCATTTGTTTCCAGGGATAGTAGTGAAAGAGTTTTCTGTTGGGCAAAGATTCTATCCAGTAAATATTTTTCTGCTATTAAAATTCAAGAAAGTTAGAAAAATGTAAAAGATCAGTGCATAATACATTTCCTTTAATAATCATATTTTCAGAATCACTAATTTTTAAAAAAAGTGTTTTGAATCATAACATGAATTTTAAGCTAATATGAATGTGTGGAAAAGCTTAATTCTATTTAATTTTTTAAAATTTAAATATGTGTGAAATCTGGCTTCTGTTTCTCGATGTCCTTCTATAGTATCCATCCAAAAAAAAAATTGGAAGTAATTTTATTTGCCTTATTCTTGTGCAATAAGACACATTTACCATGCATGTACTCAAGGGCTCACAAGGAAGCACTCTGTATCCTCTAGTAAAGCTGTAGTCCACCTCTGAGAGGAATCCCAAATTTCCCTGATAGAGATCCAGGCTTGAAAGCTACCAAAATACTAAGCGGAAGCACCTACAGGCTGGACCTCTTCCATTTTCATTTCTTGAATTCTGTCTCTGCCATTTCCCTTCAGCTAAAAAGAAAGGCCAGATTACCATCTGGAATTCCTATGTTAAGGTTAATAATTATCCTGTCTATCTTTTGCTGCTGCTGCCATTTAGGGAAAAGTTTCCTGACTAACCCAATGTATCTTCAAGGGGATCAGTGGCGTTTCCTTATCTGACTCTCAAGGAACAGTCTGACAACGATCTTTCTGGTTTGGTTAAAGAGCAACATTTCCCAGAGGCCAGAGGTCCCTCCAGTTCTATGGTTGAGGGACTTCTCCGGGGCCTGGGAGCAGAGAAATCAAGCGTTGTGTTCGGCTAGTCTTTGCTGCAGGCTGCCCTGTCTTTCCTTGTCCCTTGCCAAGGAAGGACATCCTTAGCTAAGGGCAGGGAAGCACCGGGAAAGTATGTACCCAGATCTGTCTGGATGGCAGCGGAGAAATCTATGGAAAGTACTGGCTGAATATGATATTGCTGAATACCGCCTGGACTGCTTCTCCCTCAGAATGAGCTATCAGCCCTTTTCCATGAAGACAAGCTTCAGCAACTGGGGCTCAGAGGAGAGAGCTCCGGGACCCAAGCAGGGCTCTGGCTGCAACCCAGGCCCTGCTTTGTAGAAATGTCCTGGATCTCAGTTTCGAGGGAAAAGTTGGCATTATAACATGTAAGTCCCTGAGTAATTCGGTAGATTAAATGTGGTTGTGTTTGAGAGTCATTTGGCATGTAGCAGACATTCATAAAACCCTCCTTTCATAAAACCCTCCTCCTTTTTTACTGAATGTTGCTCACCCTTTGACCCATTTGGAGAGGCAGATATATACCCATCCTGTGTCTTTCCTCTTATCTACAAAACAAAATATTTCATCCAAATGCCTTGGAGTTAGGGCCAGAGCTGAGTAGGCTCTCAGGTAAGATAGAATCTTTTTTCCTTTCTCACCCTTGGGCTTCTTTACCAGAAGCATTGCTATTTCCATCAATATTGTTACCTCTAAGACATTTATCACAAAGCTGGCAAAAAGCACATCATCACCGTATTGTGATAATTTATTGAGTTTGCTTTGGAAGTACTATTTTTAGGGATTGAGAGAATAAACATAAAGAGAATGATCCTTTCATTCAAGAAATTCACAGTCCACTCAAGGAGGTGAGATGCATTTCTCGCTTCTGTTATACCCACACATTTGAAGCAAGGCATCTCAGCATGGCCCCCTGAGCACTCTTTCCAGGCCAGATTCTGGGTTCCCAGGTGCCTGCCACTGCCGTCAGTCCACTGGACACTACCACTGAGGTTTGGTTGTGAGAAGTGGGGAGCTGTATTCTGATAGATCTTAGGCTGGCAGTTTAGAAGATTGGGGGAAAATATGAATAAAATAAAGCTTCTCCAGGGAGATGCTATCACAATACTCTGTGTGTGTGTGTGTGTGTGTGTGTGTGTGTGTGTGTGTGTGTATGTCTATACTGCTGCTTCCCCTACCCCAGGCCATGAATCCCACCCTGCTTCCATCCGGGTCCCTTTATCCTTTTGGAATGGTGGTCCCTGTCAAGGTGTCACTTTGCAGCCCTATCCTTTACCTCAGTGGTGGCCACATAGTAAGGACACTTGGAATTTGCTTTGCCTAAGGGGAAAAACTCCACAAAATTAAAGCCTGGGGATGAGTCACGGGTTAAAAGACATTCAGAATCATTGAGACAAAAGCTCTATAAAGCCAAAAACCAAAACTGTTGGTCCCCAGGAATACTCATGTGGACTTCCTTGATACACCACTTTCTACTGTAATTTAGGCTTCTAGGAGAGCTGAGGCCACCCACACCACACTGGGTGTGAAGTGACTAAACAATGCTCCAGCATCATTTCCCCCAGGAAGCCTTTGCTTCATTATAGAGACACATCACTGCCTGATCTTCCTGCACCCGGGATTTTTTTTTAGCTTCTCTCACTCGAGAAGACACTCTCAGCACCTCCAGCATTCACAAAGATGTACCCCTGGGCATGGCAGAGCTCTGTGAAGAAGCTGCAGTTGGCAATGAGCCTAGGGACATGTATCTTCCACCTGAGAAGGACTGTGGCTACGTCTCTCTCCTTTCCAGTCAATAAACAAAGACTGGGAGCTGTCTCCTGTGAGCAGCCAAGGATCCAAGCAAGAAGCAGAGATGTGGAATGAGCAAGGTGTGAGCCTGGGGGACCATGTGGAAGGCACAGATGAGGAGTAAGATGTTATACCAGTTGAAGTTTTGTACCAGTTCCTTGGTGAGAGGTGAACTGGAGACTATTATTTGGATCCTTCAGAATTTATTATTTATTTGATCTCCTGTATTAACTCTTTCCCTTCCACCACCAGCCTTTGCATATGCTATTTTCTCTGTCTGGAAAAGGCTTTTCTCCTGTCTTTATCTAGTTAACTTTTAAACATATCTCTTAAACATCACTTCCTTGGGAAGCCTTCCATGTAAGGCCTCTCCTAGGATGTGTGAGAGTCTGGAAACTGTTTTTATTTTTTATTTTTTTATTTTTTGGTGGGGCCACCATCAATATGATCACTTTGATTTAAAACTCTGTTATATAATTGAAGCAAGAATTCAATGGAGATTTTAGAGTAAAGGATAGAGAGATTGTCATGCATTTGTGTAACTTCTCAGCAGTGCATATGGAAGGTCTTTGTAGGATCCAGACACCATCTCTTTCCATTTGGACTCAGGAATCATTTGTTCATGCTCTTAATTGTCACATGTGGTGATTTTATTTTCAACTAGTGAGGACATTGTGGCAGCTCACCATGACATGGGTCTTAAGAATGTTTATTGAAACAATGTCAGTCTTCTCGCCTCTGTAGCTGCCTAACGTCATCCGTTTAGTGCTTGTCCCCTGGCTGCTCAGGAAGCTGCATCATCCTCTTGTACCTTTGAGGACTGACTTCCAATGAGTCTGTCGAAGGTTGTCACCGTGTCTTGTGGCTGGTGACCACAAATACAGGTCTTCTCCAGAGTCCATGGGAGAAGGTGAATGCCATTTTATTTTCTGCTTATGTTAGTCAGGTTTTCATCGCTGTGACCAACATGCCTGGCAAGAATGACTTGCAGGAGGAAGAGTTAATTTAGGCTCCTGGTTTCAGAGACTTAGCTTATGTTTGGCTGACTCCATTGCTCTGGGCCTGAGGCGAAGCAGGATGTCTGGTAGAAGGGCCTGGTGGAGGAGTACTGGTCTGTTCACGGCAGCCTGGAAGCAGAGACAGAATGAGGCACCGGGAACAAAATATAAACCTCAAAGACATGCCATCAGTGCCCTCCTTTCTTCATCCATGCCCTACCTACCTATAGTTACCATTTAGTATGAAAGTCCTTTCAAATCATTAATCCTGTTTTAGTCAGCTCTTTTTGCTGCTGGGACTGAAAGACCTGACAAGAACAATTGTCGAGGAGGAAAAGTTTATTTAGGAGCTCATGGTTTCCAGAGTCTCAGTCCATAGACAGCTGGCTCCATTCCTCAGGGCTCAAGGTGAGGCAGAACATCATGGCAGAAGAGTGTGGCCGAGGGAAGTGGCTCACATAATGATCAGAAAGCAGACAGAGACTTCACTCTCCAGATACAAAATACATACCTCAGAGGCATGTCCTCAGGGACCCATCTCCTCCAGCCACACCCTACCCACCTTCAGTTACCACTCAGTTAATCCCTATCAGGGGATTAATTCACTGATTAGGTTAAGACTCTCATAATCCAATCATTTCTTCTCTAAACCTTCTTGCATGATCTCTCACATGAGCTTTTGGGGGACACCTAATATCTAAACCATAACAAATCCATCAAATGGATCGATCCACAATCAGGCTATATCTTTCATTATCTAATCATTTTACCTCTGAACATTCCTGTTATTGTCTCAAACATAAGCTTTTGGGGGACACCTTGTATCCAAACTGTGAGACTGCTCATGTTAAATTTATTATTGGAGATTTTATAACATAAACATAGACTGTCATATCTTTCAACTACTACATCTCTAGAATTATGTGGGCTATCATTACTGTGTTCCTAGACTGTGTCCTCTTTCAATAATGATAATGTCTTGTCTTCCAGACGTCACCAGTAGGGGAGAACAGGTGAGGGACCAGGTACCAAGTAGTCCCACTCACTTGTGTAATGAATGCCTGTCTCTAATCCAGCCTGTCATCTAGTCTGATGGTTTGGGGGAGTGATGACGTCACTGGAGGAGGAGGCTGTGAGAGAGGGCAGAAGCTGACTTGTGAGCCCTTGGAGGAAACAAATGCAGGCATCCCTGTGATAAGTGTCCTGTGAGTAATATGGAGCTCACATGTGTACATCCTGGGTGCCAGCAGTGGGGCATACGGGATATAACATATGCTGCACTCTGGTGCTGTGAAATGAGAGATGATGTCATGATTGGAAGGTGACCTGTTGGGACACATCCACAAACCAGACTCCAACCCAAGGACCTGCAGCAGATCACCAATAGCCCAGAACTCCAAACTTGTCCTATCTGTGACATAAGTGATGAGTTCAGAACCTCACCACTACTCTGGTGGCCCAGTATCACCTGATCTTGCCAAGACAGAGAAAGGTGGCTCCTGACACCCAGGAACTGGCCTGGTACTCTTAGCTTGGCCTTGATGTTCTGCTGTTGAACAAATATGGACTTGCAGGACATCATTATTAGATGAGGTCACCTAATGAGCATGGCAAATCAGAATGAAAACAAGACCACTCTGTAGACATGTCTGAATGTGATTATGAGACAAAATATGAACATGAACCTTGTCCAAGCCACAAATACCAAGCATCCCCTCTCCTTGGGTAGGTTTCTCTACTGATGGTAGATGGTTTCTCTACTGATGGTATGGTCACATGCAAGGAATCTGGGTGGCCTCTAAGGGCTGAGAGTTGACAGTCCAGCAAGGAAATGGGAACCTCATTCCTGCAGCTACAAAGAACTGAGCTTGTCTAATACCCTCGATGAACATGAGAGTGGATTCTAACCCAGAGCTTACAAAGAAGAATAGAAACTGGTTGATATCTTGATTTCAATCTTGCAGAACCCTAAGAAGAAAATCCATCCCACTGTGCAGGGGCTTCTGACCTACAAAACTGTGAGCTAATAAATGGAGGTAGATTTAAACCTCTAAATGTGGGGTAATTTGTTATGTGACAATAGGAAAATGATATAGACTCCAAAGTTCATGCTCTTATTTAAGATACTTTGGCTTAGTTCTGTTTTTATAGTGTATTAAACTGTAGCAAGTGTTTAAAAATAATGTTTCTAGAGATTTTTCTTCCCACAGTGAATTTATATAAAGTATACTCTATTAAAATCTTATGAATAACAATGATCTCATCAAATAAACCAACTCCCACTCCTCTCCCTCCAATTCATGCACCAGTACATGAAGTGCTTCACATCCTGTCAATGCCAGCCCTGACAGACACTCCGGGTTTTATGTTCATCCTCACATTCTTTCACATGTCACCTAATCTTCCTGAGGGTAAAAGTTTGCTTTAATTTTCACAAAGCCATTTCTGAGAAGCATGCATGTATGGAGCAGGTGTTTCAAACTGTAGATTATTTTGAATTTGTTGAACTTATATACATGAATTAAAAACATACCAGATCTTTCTGTCTTTCAGTGTCCATCTTTTCTAGCATGGTTTTGGTGATCCAGGTGTGAACTGTACAGAAAACCAAAATTAAACAAATTAACGGTGTTTTGGATCCAAGGACAGTTCAGATATATGGACTGCCTAAAACAATGCTTGAAATTTTGTAGCAGAGGTATCATTTCCAAGTTTAAATTGGACCAAATGTTTTCTTTCTTTTGAAATAAGCACAAAATGTATCTTTCAAGTTTGCAAGCGTGTTCCATCAGAAAGATGCATATCAGGGGTCAATCTGGTTTCACAGTATCCTGATGGGGTGTGATGGTCTCTTGTGTTTGTTTGTCCTACAGCCAGATGAGCACAAGAATTTCCATATTGACCTGGACATTTCTAGCACGTGTTTCATTTTTCAATCCTTGGGTGAAAGGCTGAAGTCACCCTTATCACCCTGGTCACTCACTTGCAGGAGGAAGAAGAAAGAAAGAAAGAGAGAGAGAGAGGGAGGGAGGGAGGAAGGAAGGAAGGAAGAAAGGAGGGAGGGAGGGGAGGAAGAAAGGAAAGAAGAAAGAGGGAGGAAGGGAGGGAAAGAAAGAAAGAAAAAGAAGACCAATTGTAGTTAAGAATGTCCTTGTTGAAGCAGGAAATGTTACTTTTATTACATCGTGATCCTTGAGTACATATGATTTTATTATTCAATATGCCAGAATGAGAGGTATACATAAATCATTTCTGGTACACACTGAAGTGTGGCTGTCACAAGGAAAAGCAACTGTTTGGGTTCTGTTGCAAGCTAAATCATCCACTTTCTGTTCATAGAATACCAGTATTTTTGCTTGAATGAAAAACTTACAGACAAGCTGCAGTTATTCCAATTTGGGTAATGGGAAAACATTTTCTTGAAAATTAATGATGCCAATTTGTCATTTCAGGAGAACAATTATCACTCTTTGTGGCTAATGATAAAATTAAAGTCTTTAAAAGGAAATTAAAACTCTGGAAAATGTAATTCGTGACTCAAGTGTGGAAACTTCCTAAAATTTAAAAATTTCTGATCAGAGTGATGGTGATATTAATGAGTGTCATTTTTGTTAATAAGATAAAATTTACTTATTGAAATTTGTTACCAGTTTGAAGATTTGCGAAGGTTAGTGAACCAAGTGTACACCTGGTTAAAGATCCACTCAAAAGGAAAGTTAGACTTATAAGTACAAGATATTTCATTGATAGGATTTCCAATTCTACATTGTAACCAATTTTTAAGAAAGCTTCACCTTCTTCTTTTGATATCACATCAAAAAATATTCCAATTATCTAAAAAGGTCTTTAAAATATTCCTCTTTATTGCAAAGATATATTTGCATAAAGCTGGATTTTATTTATATGCCTTAAAGAAAGAAACATCTAGCAACCGATTGAAAAGAGATATGGGAATTTAATTGGATTTTATTAAGCCAGATAGTAAAACATTTTGGAAAATACTTTTGATTGATACATTCCTCTTTGTTTTTATTTTTTCATTTTTTTTTGGAAAATATTGCAAACTTTTATAAAAATACATTATTTAAGTTAACATAAAGATTTTGTTATTTTAAAATAAATATTTAAATCTTCTTAGTTTTCATTTTAAGAAATATTGATAGATATAAATAAAAGTTCTTTGTAATGATGAATAATTTTAAAGACTTTAAATGGGAGCTGAGAATAAAAAGTTTGAGAACCACTTCTATAGGGTTTACTCCATTAAACAATAACATATAAGGACATACAGAAAAGTGTATAATGTGTAGAGACATAATTCAACAAACAATAATATCGAAGGTAACTTTTGTATAATCTCCAATATGGTCAAAAATAACATAGCAAGTATCCAGGACGCCCCTATCTGTTCTTCCCCAATTGCATTCTCTTATCTCTCACATTTTATTCATAAATAATAAAATTTTTTATTTCCTGGCATTTATATATAGTTTACTATTTGCCAGTCACTGTTCTAATTGCTTTATTTGTTCCTTATGTTAACTCTGAGAGGCATTATCATCATCTCATGCTCTAGTTGAGAAAAATTAAGGCAGAGAGAAATAGACTTGTCCAGTCAGGTGGTGAGTTAGTATTTCAGCCAGCAATCTGGGCTAGCATCAAGCTAATGGATTGCTTTCATCTAATCTATATCATCTCTCTGTCATCTCTCTTTAAAACTTTTAAGATTTTGGCTTGAGGTTTACGAACTCTCCTGGTGATGGGAGAACTCTTCAGCAGATCCCCGTGAGAGTGGGCTTGTTGTCAGAACTCTGGGACAGAGGTGACAAGCCTTGTGGTTTTGAGTTCATCTTGACTAGCAGGGAATAGTCCTTTGTGTGGAGAGGGTCTCCTCTGAGCCTATCCAGCCTGGACTGGCCATGACTGTGACTTCTTACCTCCAACCTCTATGGAGTCATCCACACCAAAGGTCTAGTTCTCAAGGATTCACTAATGTCATCAGGGAAACATGGCCTAGGTGCTCTGTTAGCCTCTTTGGTTTCTGCTTCCTTTCACTTTCTTGCTAGTGCATTAGTGTTTCTTTTTGTTGTTGTGATGGTGGTGGTGGTGTTTTGTTTAGAAATATTTAAAAATGAGATTACAGGTAATTTTAGATGTTTTCAGTGAGGGACTCGGTCTGATTCCTTATCTTTGCATATTTCATATTAATATAAATTCTTCTCTGTACTAATAATAAACCTCTAGAAATGTGATAAATGTTAATAGATGTGACTGGAGCTTGAGGGCTTTGATAATATTTAGTATTTTTCTGGACTTTAAAACCAGTATCTCAACTGGTCAGTATCTTCAGAGTATTTGCTCATTTCTTCATTCCCTTCTGCTAAGATAACTTAAAAAGCAGCATAATCTTTACCCTTCCCTTTAAAATTTTCCAAAGATGCTCCTGGGACTATAAATTGTAGCTCAGTGCCCATCAATTTTATTGACAATCACAACACTTTACACTTATCCACCAAGAAACTCATCTGCAATTTTGCCTCCATTGGTTAGAGTTAGACAAGTTAAATGTCTTAGGCTCATTCATTTGGTATTTTATTACACCAGAGAGTGTAATGTCATCTTTACAATTTAACACTCCCCAATTCTCCATACTTCTCCACAACACTTACTCATTCCATGAGATCAGTGACAGTACTGATCTGTAGTTGAAAATCCTTCATCCATTTCAATGCTCACTTATCCCTATGCAAAGCATTTCTCTGTTCTTGACAAATCAACCCATTTTCCAGTCTTCAGGGATTGTAGAAATAATTCCATTTGGATTTAGTTTCCATGATAAATTTCTTGAATGAACACCTTTGGAGTGTTTTTGGATGTTTAGATTGGATTTATTGAGTTCCCTTTTGCCTACACATTTCTTTTTCCACACACAACAACCTGATAGGATCATTAGGAGACTATATTTTTTTTCTCTGTAAGTAAAGTTTTTCTAATTATTCAATGCTTCTATCATTTGTTAGAGATTTCACAAAAATGAAAAGTAGCTTAGTACATGTATTTCAGAATAAGCTCTAAAATACATACCAAGAGAGTGAAGCACATTCCCTAAAAAGACAGCGTGGACCCACAGTAACCTTACAGTCATTAGATTTCAGGGCCTTTCATTCTTTTGTCCACATCTAAATATTATCAAAAAGTGACAGTGTTAGCTACATAGCTACTATTATTTAATTTTTTGGAAGGAAGATAGTTTGATCAACATTTGTTTTTCTCCCTTTTTGCTTCAATCTAACAGAAACAGGCAGAGGTCAAGAATCATAATTATCCAGTGACCCACTGAATGGGGCTTGCATCAAACTGTTCCCCTCAAGGACATGGTGCTGCTGACCTCCCAAAACTCAGATACTTCCGATTAAAAACCTCTAAAAATTGCTCTTCTCTGGACAGAATTGGGGTTACATGGGGCCCTCAGACAATTTGTACTGACTGGTGATTTCACCTTTCACTCCCTTCCCAATGGCACATGTCTAAAGCTTCAAGTGATTAAATGCCTTTTAAAAAATAATTTCACTATAGTTTCCAACATAGTCATCTAGGTCAGGTCTCAAGAATGTTACCATGAATCTCTGTGATTGAAGAAGTTACTTATTTGTAAGCCCAAAGGGTTGGAACTCTGCTGAGAGCAGGTAGTCCACTAACCATCATTTCCCCAAATACCTTATTTCTGTTAAAGGAAACAATAAATTATCCCATTCTCTGCTGAAGTGGTAAATGAAAAAAACAAAACAAAACAAAAAACAAAACCAAAAAACCCTTGCAGTTTTGTACAGAGCATATGACAACACAATGTTCTGTACATGACAGTAACTTGCAAATGTTTGTTGAAGGAAATCAGTTAAACAGAGTATATTAAAATGTGTCCTTTCAACAAAAACAGACATATTATGGAAATCATATTAAAAGTAGCTACGATGGTTAATTTTATGTGTCAACTTGACTGGGCTATGAGGTGCCTGGAATTTGGTCAAGCATTATTCTGAATGCATATGTGAGAACATTTCTAGATTAAATTAATATTTGAATCAGTGGACTCAGAAAAATAGTTGTCTTACCTAATGTGGAACCTCATCCAGTTCACTTAGGGCCTGAACAGAACAAAAATATGACCCATTCATGGAAAGGGGGAAAATCATCTTGTCTGACTGCCTTGAGCTGGGACATCAGTTCTTTCCTGCCTTTGAACTAAGCCTGAAACATCAGTACTTTCTGGATGTCAAGCTTACACCAGCTCTCTTGGGTCTTTAGCTTGCTCTCTTCAAGTGGGCCTGTGAGCCTCTGCAAACCCCCTGAGTCAATTCATTGTAATGCTTCTCTCTCTCTCTCTCTCTCTCTTTCCGTCTATTGGTTTCGTTTCCCACAAATACAGATTTTGATACCAAGAAATGTGATACCACTGGCAAAAATACCTAGAAATGTGGAAGTCACTTTGGAACAGTGGTGAATGAGGCTGGAAGATATTTGAGGTACATGCTGGAAAAAGTAGAGATTGCCATAATGAGACTGTGTAGACCTGTTTTAGTCAGGTTTTTCACTGTTGTGACCAAAGAACTTGATAAAAGCAGTGTTACCTTTGGATTTTCTTGCATTGTCTCACACATGAGCCTTTGGGGGACACCTACTATCTAAACCATAACAAGATGTGGTCATTAAAGGTAATTCGTTTTTGTTTTTGTTGTTTTTGATACTGGAGATTGAAGTCAGGGGCACTCGACCACGGAGCCACACCCCCAGCCCTATTTTGTGTTTTATGTAGAGACAGGGTCTCACTGAGTTTCTTAGCGCCTCGCCATTGCTGAGGCTGGCTTTGAACTCGCGATTCTCCTGTCTCAGCCTCCCAAAGTGCTGGGATTACAGGCGTGCGCCACCACGCCCGGCTCATTAAAGGCAATTCTGATGAGGGGTAGAGCCTCTTTTCCGAAAGAAAAGAGAAGAGCAGAAGAGAAAGCTTACATCTTCTGAGAGAATACATAAGTGACCTTGAGCAGAATATTGGTAGAAATATGGATGCTAAAAGCCATTTGGTAAGGTTTCAGATGGAAAAGAGTAGCCTGTTTTTGGAAACTAGAGGAAAGATGATGCTTGTTATAAAGTGGCAAAGAACTCGTTTTTGTGTTCCAATGTTTTGTGGAAGGTGGAACTTGGAAGCTTTGAAGGTGGATATATAGCTGAGAAGATTTCTAAGCAAAGTGTTGAAGGAATGGCTTGGTTCTTGACTGCTTATGGTACTGTAAAACACAAGAACAGAGAGATGAACTAAAGAAGAAATCACTATGCAAAAAGGAAGCAGAATTTAAAGATTCGCAAAATTCTCAGCCTATTCATAAAGAAAAAAAGAGAGAGAGAGTGAGAGAAATTTTTTTCTAAGGAGACAACCAAAGGTGTGACTTGATTACTAGCTGATAAAGTGTTTGTGGAATTATATAATCTCATGAAAAGGGAAGAATGATCCTGAAGTTGATTCAGCAATAAGAAGGACTGACAGATGCCCAGTGGCAAGATGTTTTTTCCTTAGTTTCAGAGGGAAGGGCCCATGCAGATGGCTGTAGGGACAGGACCTTTACATGCAACTCAAAGGGTGAGGTTGCCCCACAGGGCTGTTGGGATGACACTGCCTCCCCCATGAACCTGTACCATCAAATCAAAGAGGACTGACCTCAAACCTTATGCTCTGATGCAATTTGCGTTCCTAAGTTTTTCATTTGCTTGGGACCCATCACCTCTTTTTTCCTTCTAACTTCCCCGTTTAGGAGTGGGGACGTCAGCTGGGTGCAGTGGCGCACAACTGAAATCCCAGCACTTAGGGAGGCTGAGACAGGAGAATCGCGAGTTCAAAGCCAGCCTCAGCAACGGCAAGGCGCTAAGCAACTCAGTGAGACACTGTCTCTATATAAAGCACAAAATAGAGCTGGGGATGTGGCTCAGTGGTCGAGTAGCCCTGAGTTCTGAAGCCCATAACTTATGTGTTCTACACACTCACAGCTGGAGAATAATGTTGCCTCAGAATGAATCATACCTCAAGCCATATCCAGATCTGAACTGGATGGTGTTCAGATGAGAATTTGGATTTCAGGCTTTATGTTGATGCAGAATAAATTAAGACTGAAGTTTTTTTATTTTTTATTTTTGAATATTTGTGTGCAAGAAGAGCATGAATTAGGGGGACCCAAACAGAATAGTGTGGTTTAAATGTTTGTGTTCCCCTGCCCCATTCATATGTAGAAGCACTGATCTCCAAAGTGACTATATTTGAACATAGAGTCTGTGATGAGGTGATAAAAGGTCTAATGAGGTCATTCAGGTGGAGCTACTCCCATAGGGCTGGCTGATGGTCTTACAAGAGGAGGAAGACACCAGAGCTCTCTTGCCATGAAAGTATACATAGCCAAGACGCACTGTTAGCATATCAGAAAGGGAGCCTTCACTAGAAACCAAATGTGGTAGCACCTTGATCTTGAACTCTCCAGTTTCCAGAAACATGAAAAATCAATTTATGTTGTTTAACTCACTCAGTCTGTGGTATTTTGTTATAGCAGTTTGAACAGACTAAAATAATATCCATTGCATTTCTTCTGAGAAGTTCTAAATAATTTAGAGGTAAGAGAATAGCAAAGCTTATGGTCATTATCCCATGCAGGATCCTCATAAAGACTATCCACTTTTCACGTGAACTTATGGGAGAAGAGATCTGTAGTATTGAAAGTTAAGTGTGTAGCATAACTCTATAGCAGAATTCTTGAGATCGCTTGGAAAACAAAATGTAACTATCTAAAAAAGGTGAACCGTCCTTTTCTTTGCCATGATTTAAACATGCACTTTTCCTTTTAAGCTCTCAACAGATTGTTTATATCATAACTGCAGCTTAAGTTTTAGAACCTTTAGAACTATACAATTACTGCCCCAGGGAATAGCGATCAGGTGAATTGCAGAACTGAGGAGCGGCTGCAGGGCTGCTGATTTCCCGTCTACAATACCGTTCGGGTGCCCACACGGAATGAGGAAGGAGCTGCACTGCTCCAATGTCCTCTGAAAATCTTTAAATTGTTAAGCTCAAACAAGGACCTCTATGAAACTTCTAGTTTTAAAGTCTAGGAAATATTCATATACTTCATAGGATTTGCCAAGATTTTTGTGGGTGGAGGGAAAGAATGACAAAAGGTCTGGAAAATGAGTGAGTGAGGTAGTCCAGGAGAACAAATTGAGCAAAGTTATGTGACAATAAAATGTCTTTGTTTATACATAGACCTATTTTTAGCAAGGAGCTGGACAGTTGGCCCCTTATTTAACCCGAATGAAGAAAATGAAAGTGTTGAATTTGAAGGGATTTTTGTTAGGAAAAAGAGGCCATTATCTCACTAGAAATGGCAGTAGTTACTCACAAGATAAACGTGTGGCCACTAGAATTTCTAAAAAGAATTTCTTTTGGTCTTCAAGTATGACTAGCACAATGTACCTGGCCTGGTACCAGAGCAGCCATGACAGTCAAATGCATGAACAGCCCCTGTCAACGCTAAGTAGATAATTACAACTATTTTCTCGCAAATTCCCCAGTTTTTCTTTCAGTTTTCATGAAGCATTAGTAAATAGTAGATATATAGGCCTGAATTTTCTGCATTACTTCAATTTCCACTTGGATGTATGAACTGAATCCAACCTGGTGTTGAAGAACACAAAGAGTGTTTAATTAATTAGTATGAAAACATACTTCATGCAAAAGAGAGAGGTAGCTGGGCTTTGGCCTGAAAGGATTTGGACAAGGTCTGCCTGGAGATAGAAGACTGACTTCTGCAGTTTCAATCAGTCTCACGAGTCCGTGTTGATTTTCAACCCAAATAATAATAGTGTTCTGTAGAAAACGATTTACAAGAATTATTGTGTTCCACAATAGTGAATATTTAGACATGACCTGATTTCTAGCTTTTTCATCATAAACAAACAAAAGAGACTTTATTATATAAGGGTCAAAAATAAAGAAAATATAAATCCTTAAATTTTCTGTTGAAGACTATACTACATACACATTTAAAAGAAAGCTTTAATGTTAATTAACTTACTTGTATGTTTTGGTGGCTCTGTAACATGTTGATTTCACTAGGTTGAACTACATTTTCAAAAATTCCTTTTTTGTAGGTTTCAAGCTGTTGAGTCACAGGGATATTCTGAGCAGATTTAGAGATGGCAGGAAGCAGCAACCATTTTGTAGCTGACACTCTTATTGCTTGTACGTCGACTCACGTTGTTGGCTTGAAGTAGCACCTGGGTCTGCATCTGGTTTTCCCTTCTCCGGATCCTTCTTCCCCTCCACTGACTCTTGGGTGAGGTCTAATCTTAACTCAAGGAAGTGCTCTGACTTCTGTAGAATTCCTACATTACTGATGCCAGAGGCAGTAAGAATGGAGAGCAATGGACACTGTACTTGTGTGCTCCATGTCCAGCACCATGGCTTTGAACTCCAGCTTGTTTTTGTTCTCCCTCACTATTCAGGCTACTATAACAAACCACCATGCACCAGGCGGGTAATAAACAGTGGAGATTATTTGCTCATAGTTACTTCTGGAAGTTGGGAAGTCCAAGATCAAGTGCTGGCAGGTTTGGTGTCTGGCGAGGGTCCATTTCCTTGTTCATACATGTTGCCTCCTTTCTGTGTCTTCTCATGACAAAACGGGGAAGGGAGCTGTCTGTGGTTTGCTTTATAAACCATTCATCAGGGGTTTTCTTTCATGTCCTACTCACCTCCAAAAGGCTCCACCTTCTAATTCCATCATATCAGAGATTAAGCTTTCAACATGAAGATTTTGCTGGGATAGAGTCAACCTAGAGCAATAACCTTCTTCTCTTCCTTACTGTCTGCCCTGTAGGCAATAGCCTGGCTGGAATTGCATGGGCAGCTCCTATAACTGTGACACCCCCAAAAGCATGCTCACAAGCACAAATCTCTTAATGGTTCCGCTTCTCTGGTTGAGCCTTGGCTGGGATACATGATAGAACTCTTCCTGGAAGGTTAGACATCGGTTGAATATTTTATGACATCAGTCAGTGCCTCTATTAATATTAGAAATGTGCAGTCAGTAGAAGCCCGGCTCCTTCTATAATCACATAGCTTCCTCAAAGTTTATTGGAGCCAAATCAAAAGAGATGGACTGATACGGAAAACTATTTATCTGTACTCAAGTTCATGTGGTTCTAGCTTTTGAGTACCAATAAAGAAATAACCCATCTCACACATAAGGAAAACAGAAGTTCAAAAGCTTAAATAAACTAAGCCCCTGACTGTGTAAGAAGGGAGTTCAAAGTTGAGATTTTATAATATCATATGGTTCCCATTAAAGTTGGATGGATGGAGGAAAACTATGATGGTTATCAGAAGGACTTCCTGGACTCAGATGGAAGGAAGTCTCATATATGGTATATGCTAGATACCTACTGATTTCATTCTCTACCATAGGCAACAATGACCTTCCTATGGAATGCATGACAGAAAAACAGAATTGTAAGTCGTTCTTACAATCTCACACATACACACGGAATAATAGCAAATGCTTCTATTCCACTGTGGTTGTGTTAACTCAATTTGTCATCAACATAACTGGTGACTAGGCAATATTATTATTGTTATCAGCAAAGAAAGCAAAGCAGGGTGGGAATAAGGTCTTGTCAGTGTCATGCTGAGGTATATGGTAGGGCTAGAGCCTGGTAACCAAAGGCATCTAGCTCCAGGACATCTGTGACTCCCAACTCCACCCTGTTACCTCTCTTGCAACGGTCATCTATGTGCACGTGCCCCTCTGTAAACCTGAGCTTCACAGTTCATAGTCTGGTTACAGATTGCTTTTTCAACTCTTTCTCCACTCTCTTAAATGTTCCCATGTTCCAGCAACAGACTACTCTTTCCATAGTTGAATATTTCTTTGTTTTATCACAGCAGTAAAAAACCTAAGACAATTCAGATAATCAGGCCAAGGCACCTCCTTGAATTTCTACAACTTGTCCAATCCTTTCTTTTCTTTGCAACTTTCCTTATGCACCCTGCTTTCTGGAATGCCCCACTCTATTCCACCCTCACCCTACTCCATGCTGCTGAGATTCTAGAAAGGATTTCTTACAGTCTTATAGTTCTTATAGGCATTTCTTCCTCCTCCAAGTATTCATAGCCCAATATTTTGATGAATCATAGCATTGTGCAATAATGTGTGTCCTTGTTTTTATTTTCATAGACCCACATCATAAATTTTAGCAACAATCGACCATCCATCTTGGTATACTGGTACTGCATCCTTTCAGTCTGTGGTTGCTTGGGGCTTCTACTCTCACACTGAGACACATCTTAAGTGCCATAAGCACTCTGTAGAAGAAGCCTCTCTTCCCTGAGCTCCCGTAGAGAGATGTGAAAACTGAGTGGAATTTTTCTTTATATGATGGAACAATTTTTTGCTACCTCTCTCTCATTATATATGCTCAAATGATAATTACTGTTGCTTGACAAATATTTTATTGATACCTCTACTATACTTTTACAATCTGATTATCCCCGATGACCTTCTACCTTCCAATAAAAGAGTGATTTCCTTGAAACTAGAAGCATATTTTATTCATCTCTACATACTTCATGAATCCTGGAACCACACGTTGCATGGAAGACTTGCTCACTTTTTTTTTTTAACTTTTAAAGTGATTTGTCTTCGGATGAATTCTACATAAAATAAAATTCACCAATTTTAGGTGTTCACTTTGATGAGTTTTAACAGTTGTACCCATTTGTGTCCCAGTCAAGATACAGAGCATTTCCAGTCCTTTTGGCTTACCAAGGGAGGAAAAGGTTGCCAAAAATGCTTGGTGTTGAGAAATTTATTACTGACCTTGTTTAGATTTGCAAATATCTAGTAATTTTTTTTTAAATCCAACATTTTTTTCTTGTTTTAAAATCTCTACTAACAATACGCCTTCTTTCTTCCCCTGTGATCAAGGTAGACCATTCCTGCCTGCCCTGGAAAATCAAAGCTATCATTCCTGTGGCTTTGCAGGTCACAACTTACCCCTGACTCTGTAAAGCCATCTGTCCCCTTCCTGCAATGGTAGATGATGTTTTTCTCTTCTAAAATACCGCATGAATTAAATCATAGAGAATGTATTCAGCAAATTATTTTTGAGATTATTCCACATTCTCATATGTACTCATAGTTTACTCCTTTGTTTTACCTCAGTATGAATACATCACACGTTTTTAACCATTCTCCTGTTGATGGCTTTTAGGTTGTTTCCATTTTTGACTATTAAAAATAACACTTCTGGCCAGATGTGGTGGCACACACCTGTAATTCCAGCAACTCAGGAGGCTGAGGCAGGAGGATCGCAAGCCTCAGCAACTTGGAGGCACTGCTTCAAAACACAAAAATTAAAAAGACTGGAGATGTAGCTCAGTGGTAAAGCCCCCCTGTGTTCAATCCCAGCACCACAAGTAATAATAATATTATAACGATAATAATATAAAATAAAAATTCTATGATTATTCTTGAGTATTCTGGGAATTTTCTTTTTCTGTTTCCTTTTCTTTCTTTTTTTTGGGTAATTTTCTTAAGTGTACATTTAAAACTTTCTAAGAAACTGCCAAAGTTTTTCTAAGTGGTTAACTCCCACATGCTCTTTCATTCCCACAAGGAATGTATGAGATTAGCAGTTGTTTCACATCCTCTTCAATTATTTGTTGTTCATCCTTTAAAAATTCCAGGCATTCTAGTGGGTGAACTTCTAGTATGTCCCTGTGGTTTTATTATACAGATATCTGATGATTAATGAGCAAGCCCATCTTTTCACATGTTCAATGGCTGTTCATATATCTTTTTTAGTGAGGTGTCTATTTAACAATTGTGCTAAATTTTTCATTGGCTTGTGTTTCCTCATTTGAAGACTTCTTGGGACCTTAGGAAGAAGGCACTTTTTGTATTTTATTGTGTTGTAAACACTGTTTCTCAGTTTTTGATCTGTTTGTTCATTTTCTTAATTATGTCTTTCAAAGAGAAAAGCTACATTTGTTGAACTCACATGTTTTAATTTTTTCCTTTGTTTATGCACTTTTGTGTCCCACCTAAGAAAAGTTTGTTTACTAAACATTGAAGATATTTTTCAGTATTGTTTTCTTCTAGAAGTTTATAATTCTGGCATTTATGTTTATATGGGTCTTTGGCACATTTCCAAATAATTTTGTATTGTATGAGATAAGAATATAGATTATTTTTACCCCAAATTTTAGCACCCTTTGGTGAAAACACAGTCTTTTCCTTCATTGAATTATCTTGATGTCTTTTTCAAAATTAAATGACACATCTGTGGGTCTATTTTTGGACTTCCTTTGAATTGTTATCTATTCTTATGCCAATTCTGATTTATTGAACTACATACATGTCTGTTCATATGCCAGTATGATATTATCTTGACTGATACAGTTTTCTATGAAGTTTTGAAATCTAGAAATGTATACCATCCAATCTACATCATTTTTGATATTATAGGGCCTTTATAATTCCTTATAAAGTTTCAAATGAGTTTGAGAATCTCTATTGAAAAAAAAGTCCATTTAGATTTTGGCTGGGATTATGTTGGAGAATAGAACAGTTTGGAAGAATCCTCATCTTAAAAATATCGATTTATTTATTATGTGAACATGATATATCTCTATTTGTTTAGATTTTTTTGATTTTTATCATCAGTGTTTGCAATTACCAACATACAGATCTTGCACATAATTTCATATTTGCTATTTCATAGATTCATGAAATCTATATATTTCATGGATCTTGGTGCTATAATTTAGAGCATTTAAATTTTACATTTTTAATTATTCATTATTAATAGCTAGGGATATTTGACTTGTGAATATTGATCTCCTGAGACCTTTATTAGGCCTAAAGAACCATTTGTAGATCCTTTGGAATTTTTTTGCAGACAGTTTATTTTTCTTTTGGTGATTAGAGACATTTAATTTCTTCCATTGTAATTAATCTCAAGACATTTTATTTCTATTTCTTGATTTATTAAAAGAGTCATAATCTGCAGGATGATATTAAATAGAAGTACAGATTGAGTATCACTTGGGGCTTGGGACCAGAAATGTTTTAGATATTGGAATATGTGTATATAAATAGATAATTTGGAGATTGGACTCAAGTCTAAACAAAATTCATGTATGTTTTGTATATACCTTAAACACAAGGACTATAATTTTATATAGTACTTTTAATACCTGTGGTTTAACTGCAAACTATCCTTTGAGGAAAAGTGTGGAATTTGCTATTTGTGGTGGCATGTCAGTACAAATCATGCTTGGATTTTGGAGCATTTTGTATTTTATATTTTTGGATGCCTGATGCGTAGTCACAATAAATTGCTGTGTCTTGTTTCTGATCTTGGGGGTAAAGCCATAAGTCTTTGAACATTGCTTATAATGGCAGCTCTAGTTTTTTCCAAGATGATTTTTTTCAGGTTGAAAAAATTCCTTTTGAGTTTTAGTTTTCTAACTTTTTTTTTAAATCAGAAATGTTCAATTTGGACAAATGCATTTTCTGCTTTTTATTGAAGTGAGCAAATAGTTTTTATTTTTCAGTGTTTCACATAATCAGTTGCGTTCATTTTTGAATATTGAACAAGCCTTATGTTTCCATCTGACCATGATATATTGTTTTTAAAAATTTTTTAAGACTAGATTATCCAATAATTTTTGGAGGATTTTAAAATTTAAAATTCACTAGGATATTGGTCTAAAGTTTACTTTTCTGGTAATGTTTTGGTCTAGTATTCGTTGTGTGTGTGGATAACGCTAGCATCATAAAATGAGTTGGGAAGTTCATTTTTATTTTCTATAGGAGTTTAAATAGAATTGGCATAATTTCTTTTTTAAAAGTTAGAATTTTCCAGTGTTCCTGAATTGAAAGGTTTTAACTATTAATTCAGTTATTTTTAACTGTGAATTTAATTGTTTTCAATACAGACCTACTCAGTTATTTGTTCTTGAGTAAGCTCTGATATTTTCTGTCTTTTATTAATTTCCCATTTTATCTAAGTTTTCATATTTATGAACATATTTATTCATAATATTTTCCCATCAACTTTTCATGTCTGCAAGATCTGTAGTAATGTCTATTTTTTCCTTTTGTGATATTATTGATGTCTTCTTTTTTTCTTGGTCAGTCATTATTGATCATTCAAATAACAAGTTTACTTTCATATATTTTCTTTGTGCCTTTTCTATTTTATATCTTAATCAAATTTGTTCTTATTTTTAAGATTTCCTTCCTTCTGCCTGAATTGAATTGAATTTGCCCTTCTGTTTCTAGTCTTTTTATGGTTCAAGTTTAGATAATTGATTAAAGCCTATGCTTTTCTAATATAAACATTTAATATTATAGCATTTTCTTTTTTTTGGTAGCATTTTCTTTAAACCGGGATTCAATTGTATTCCTGAACTTTCATATGCTGCATCCCTTTTGACTTCCTGCTGATTCGATAATTTTAGAATATGTTGTTGAATTTTCACCATTTGAGGAATTATCTGAATATGCCTGTGACTGATTTCTAGTCTAATTCTGTTACAATAAAAACATTCTTTCAAAGATTTCAATTTCTTTAAATTTTGTTGAGATTTTTATGACCTCAAATACCATCTATCTCCATGATTGTTTCCTATTCACCTGAAAACAATGTGCATTTTACTATTGTTGGGTATAATGTTCCATAAATGTCAATTCGGTCAATAAATGTCAATTGGTTGACAATGTTGTAAAATTCTTAGATATTCCTAGCCTTACCATCAAATATTTTTAAAGAAATGTCAAAGTCTCTGAAAATTATTGTTTGTTTTCCTATTCCTCCTTTCAGATTTACCTTTTTTTTCTTCATGTATTTCATGAGCTATTGTAAGGTAAGTTCATATTTAGTGTATGATCTATAAATACCTGTAATGTCTTTTGGGTAAGTTGGCCACTTAATTATTAAGGAATGTCCCTCTTCATCTCTGGGAACATTTCTTGTTCTGAACTCTTTCTTATTACTGAAGCTATCTATGCCCCCAACTTTCTTTTGAGTCCCTGGGGAAGTGGATGCAAATGAATATGAAATCCTTCTACATCTATGACAGCTCAAGTTTCTGTCCTCTGACACTAGCACACACTCAGCCTTTAACAATACTTGAAACAATTTTGATCTGAATGGTTCACCAGCCTGTGGGTTATCTCCCTTCTATATTGTGTTCCAAGAAGTGCTGGCATCCATCTTTAGTCAGAGTGCCTTTCTTTGCTCAAAGTTTAGATTAATTGGTAACACTGTGACCTCAGTTCTGTGATGACTTCAAGACAAGTTGTCCTTTTGTAGATTATGTAGATTTTTCTTCTTATTCAGTGGGATTCTATATCCTAAATGGAAGTGAAGAGTCATATGACCTCTGCATTTAACTTATTTATTAAAATGTTTGGGTTTAAATCTACCATGTTTCTCTTTGTTTTCTATCTCTCCTATCTATTCTTTGATCCCCACTCCATTTTCCTTCTCTTTTTGGATTATGTAAATATTGTTTAATATTCTATTTCATTTCCACTGTTGAGCAATCAGCTTTGTCTCCTTTTTGCTAAAGTGGATATTCTTGGATTTACAATATGCATATTTCATTTATCACAGTTTACCTTCAAATAATTTCATATACTCATTGCAATTCCCACTTATTTTTTATGGTCCTTTTATATATGTTATAAATGTCACACTACATTGTTATTATTTCCCTTAAAAAGCTCACAACCTTTCAATAACATTAAAAAGCAAAGTGTAAATGTCTTTGATATTTGTCCCCATGTTTATCTTTTCTGATGTTTTTCTTTTCTTTGTGTGTATCTGAATTTCCATCTTGTATGATTTTCTATGAGTTTGAAGAATTTCCGTAACATTTCTTCTTATAGTGTATGTTGCTAGGTGACAAATCCTTAAGCTTCATTATTTTAGTTTGCAAATTTGTCCTCAGTTTTAAAAGACGTTTTCCACTCAATATAGAATTCTAGGTTGACAACTTTCTTTTTTCTTTTTAAAATTTATTTATTTATTTATTTAAATGCACTTCAAGTCAAGTTGTAGTACATATATAGAGCTCAATTTTTCCATTTCTTTGGTTGCAAACCAGATAGAGTCACACCATTTGTGTCTTCATACATACACCTAGGGTAGTGATTACCATCTCATTCAACCATCTTTACTACACCTATGCCCCTTTCCCTCCTCCCCTCCTCCCCCCTGCCCCTTCCAGAGATCTTCCATTTCTCCTATGCCCCCCATCCCACCCCCCTTATGTATCAGCATCCACTAATCAGAGAGAACATTCAGCATTTGGTTTTTTGGGATTGGCTTACTTTACTTAGCATAATGTTCTCCAATTCCATCCATTTACCTGCAAATGCCGTAATTTTATTTTATTTTATTGCTGAATAATATTCCATTGTATATATGTACCACAGTTTCTTTATCCATTC
>PVHX01007888.1:0-10895 GCA_004024805.1 Geosciurus inauris
AGGAAAGAAAAAAAAAACCAAACAGACAAACAAACAAGCAAAACAAAACAAACAAACAATCAATATATAAAAACAGTCACAAAGTGAATAGACAGGTATGATTCCTTTCACCTCCAGTAGGTGGCATTGTTCGTTGTTTGCTGGACTTACTCGGCTCGTGTTTCGCGTGTGAAAGTCCCAATCTGGTCAAATTTCTGACCAGGATGAAGCTGTCCGTAGAAGATTGTACAGAGCTGCTTTCCGATGTCCCACCTCGATTATACTCCCAGAGGTTCGCAGTAGCTGTCTCCAAGCTCCTGTTGTTTGTGACCCCATGGAAGTTCCCTTTAGCAGATCTGCTCCCTCCGCTGCTTTGTCTGCCCTGGACTCTGGAGCAGAACTGGTGCGGTCCCAATCTTCCTTTGCAGCGCCGCTCTCTCAGGCGCGCTCCCCAGTGGCTGACGGCCGGGGTCGTGGGACCACGCAAGCTTGCCCAGAACCCGTGTGGTTGATTGGACCCTGGATCCAAATTTCTCGAGTAGACGCAGTTCCTACCCGCGGCGAGTCCTGTGGCGCCGTGGGGGTCTCCCTGCTCCGCGGCCGCTCGCGGCTGCCGCCGCTGGAAATGCACTCCGGCGAAGACCACCTGCACTGCTTCCATGCGAAAGTGAATTTTCTGTGATGATGACTGTAATCCACTGCCGAAAAGTTGGGTGGAAGAAATTTTTGTCGCAAAATTTTGATCTGTAGTTTGGTGAGACCGGATGGTGCCTCTCTCTACGCCACCATCTTCTCAAATTAGGCTATTTGATGATATACTGCCAGCACATCTCTTGCACACATATTGTCTAAGTGGGTGGTTTCACAGCAGCAAATTATTAAATTTGTGTTCATTTCTATTTAAAAAAAAATTTGTGTATACTCATTACTTAGGAGAGTTTATATTTCTCTTTGCATTTAAGGCCACTGCTAAAAGTGAAGCAAACAATTGATCCCCTCCTTTCAGGAAAAATATTTCCTTTTAAAACTCCTTTTTCTGATTACCAAAGAAGTGCGTGTTTATTGTTGAAAATTTGTAATATATATGAAAAGACAAAGGAAAAGGTCACTCATATTTCTACATCCAGAGTTAGTGTTTTGATATATCGTTTTTTGAACTTTTTACTATGCTTTCATAGGTACACTTTTTAAATTAGAATGCTATTTTTTATTCTGCCTTTTAAAATTTGATATAAGCATTTTTACCATCAGAAGAGATTTTTTGAAAAGTAATTATTCTCATTTTTTGTCATTTCTCTGTATTTTGGAGAGAAATTATAATAATCTCTTCCCTCCTGGGGATACAAATAATGATTCTAATTTAAGTCCACCACTACCCTGCTGCTTCTAAATCCTTTCTGTTTTCTCTGTCTTGCAGGTAGCAATGAAGTGATGAGGATGCTGATCTCTAGAAGTCTCCTTCAGGAATAGCACCCACACTTGATGTTCTGGCATGGTGGTCAGTGTGCAACTGCAGTCAATGTGGAATGGTTCCATTATGGGCTGTTTGGTTCTACATGAATCATGGATTAGATTGAAGTGCTGAGCTCTTCCAGAGTGGAACTTACATATGTGTTGACAGCAGTGTTGGCTTTCAGACTTGAACAGATGCCTCAGTAAAACTAGAATAGCTGCTCTGATGAGAAATGTTGTGAGAAGACCTACCACCTTGTTTTCCTAATACCAGAAAGATAACCAATGAATTTTTTGAGCCAAAGTCTTGTTCTAGATCTGCATTGTCTTGATCTTCATTTTGTTGTTTCAGTGGATCTTTCTAGGGGCCTGTGTAGATCCATTGAGGCTTTTCCAGGCTATAGGGCAAAGGTGTGGGGAGCGGAGGAGAGAGAAAATTCCCTCCTGTTTGTACTTCTCTGTACTGTAGCACCAGGATCTTTGGATAGCACTTGTCTGAATATAAATCATGGTAGAGTGACTATTTGAGAAACTATTCCTAAGCTATGATTTAGGATATGTCTCCTCTTCTGGATTCCCTAAATATCAAGGGCTGAGATTATTTGGAATTTTGAGTATTTGGTTTTTCTTTTTCTTTTGGAGATGCCTATCTAAGAATAGTACTCAGAATTTCTATAACACTTCCTAATAAGTACTTTGAGTGTATTTTTTTTCTGAGTTTTCATTTCCTTTTTTTGGAACTGCTTCTCTTTTAAAATATTTTTAATCCTTACATTGATCAATAAAATTTATTCCTTTCTGTACCATCTCCACTTGTACTAATGTTTTTTTTCTAGTTTTATTTATTTTTCTTTACAACTATTTTTAAGATTTTTATTGTATCTGATTAAATATTTAACTGCATTTGGGAATAATATTAAAAAAATCTCTCCTAGGCCATTACTGTCTTTTCAAAAGTATGTCTTTTAAATTATTAATAATTGCAAATTAAGTATTGCTTATGAAGTATGAAAGTAGATTTAAAGTAAGCTTGAAAGTAGATTTAAAAAGAAGGACTTTTTAGGAAACCCTGTTACAAATGATCATTATATTATTCCAAATCCTCATCTCTGTAGGAAAAAAAAATATGCAAGGTATTTTGTTAAACACAGTGTTTATAGAAAACAAAATATGCATCTATTGCTACAACAAATATATTCTCTTTTGAATGCATCAAGAAAATTAGTTCTAGAGCTGGGTGTAGTGCTACATACCTGTAATCCCAGCAACTTGATAGGCTGAAGCAGGAAGATCACAAGTTTAAGACTGGCCTCAGCAACTTAACAAGGCCCTAAGCAACTTAGTAAGACCCTGTCTCAAAATAAAGCTGGGAAGGTAGTTAAGTGGTAAAGCACCCTTGGGTTCAATACAAAAATAAATGTCAGTTTAAAAGAGGAAGAGCCAAGAGCAGGAAAAGTTACAGGGTTTGTGTGGGAGCTGTTGACACTTTTGCTTCCTGTGATTTGAGCTTAGCATGGTACAGGGAAAAAATACATATATAAGTTGAATCTGGATGGCAAAGCCAAGGATGTAGTTTTTATTTGGTAGGCAAGGGAGAATTATGGAAGGTTTTTAATGAAGATATGAGTTTAATTCATTTATAATACTATTCTGGAATGCATATGTCAGATGTATATGAGTAGAGAAAGACAGAGTATAAGACATACCTAGTCCAGTAGTTCGTGAAATAGCCAAGATATGAGAGAGTTTGAGCCTGTGCTTGGATATGACTTGGAAGATAAAAGGGAAGAGTATAGATGAGCAAATATAAAGTAGTACTTACAATGTCTATTGTGGAACTTGAAGACATCCCTAATAATCAGACTTTTCTGGCATTCCAATTCTGAAAGACTCCTGACTCAAAGCAAACACTGCTATGTTAATGTCTATTCACCTCAAGATTTTGACAGAGTGATAATTATTAAAAATACATTTCTTTGGGCCGGGGATGTAGTTCAGTGATAGAGCATGCAAGAAGAATGAGGTTCCATCCCCAGCACTGGAGGAAAAAATACATTTCTGTCACCCTTAGGTGTTATTCAAAAATTTCAGGAAAACCTGTATATCAGGTACTATATTAGAGGAAGGATGTATGCAGATGACCAATACAACATAGTTTGGACAGACCTATGGACTGGAAAGGCTGTTAAGTAAGAAACAGTTTCAGTATGTAGTGGCAAGAACAAAAACATGCATAGAGTGTTCTGGACAGGAGGTATCTTATGATCACAATATGATGGCCTAGGGCAGAATTGGGTTTCCACGGATGCATTGATGCTAATGACTTTTCAAATTATCTCTCATTATAATATTACACTTGTGGGGGAAATGCAATTGCTTCAATTTATATATATATACACGCACATACATATGTGTACACACTTTTTTTTTGTCCCTAAGAGAAAAATATTTAGGTCCCCTGTAAAATTTTTCTCTTTATTCTTTTAGATTTGATAAATTAGAGATACATATTTACTTTAGTGGTTATCTGGTTATTCTTTAACCTTTAAAATACAAGGTTTGCTCCAAAGTGCTTTGCCTTGAATTATCTTTTTATCTTTTGATTGTCACAAGGATAACCTTGCACAGAGTAGGCATTCAGGAGATAATTGTGTTAAATTGCTTGAATTGAGTAAACTGTTGAAAACGGGAACTGCCAATGTTACTGGTAGATGCAGAAATGACTCTGGATTCAGACTGCATTTGATTACTAACTGTGAGTTAACAGCCCTCTCTTTAGCTTATTTCCTCCTATGTAAATAGAGATAATAAGTGGCTTGCTCAGATTCACGACAGGCAGAAGACTGAACTTTTTAAACTCTTTTTCAAGAACCCTTAAAATATTAAGATCGTGATTGGACTTCTTTTATTTCAGGTATAAAATTACATTTCCTTTTTGCCAATTTTATGAATACAAACATGAAACATTAAGGTTTCTCCCAGGTCTTAAGAGGGCCATCCACATTAAGGTACAGAAACTGAAGTATCATTATCTCTGCAGTAAAATCCCCATTGTCTGTCTTTGCTGTGTCTAAAAATCTCCACATACCTTCTAATCCAAGTTTGTTTTCTCTTTGGTACTCAGGAAGACTTGTTATTCCCGATTACTAGGAACAGCAAAACATCACAGCACCATGCCAGTGAAGGCAAGTGGTTGACTGCTCCAGTGGATGCTAAACAAACCAACTCCATGTGTCTCCACAGTACCACTTCCCCAATTCCTGGTTAGTAGCCCCATAGAAAGGAAGAGTGTCTTGGGAGAAAAGATTTATCTGAAGATGTCAGAAGATGTCTGAAAAGTTCCCAGAAGGGTGTGAGAGTTTGACTCAGGACTAGTGGGGTTCTTCGTCATAGTTGATGACAAAGAATTTCAGTATGTGCCTGTCAGAGGCACAGACAGAAGTTTATTTAGGAAAGTAGATACATATTCCAGGGGAAATGGGGAAATTTCGAGAGTTGCCTTTGGGGTAAAGCAAGGAATAGTATTTAAGGGAGAATATGGGCTATCTCCAGAGGGAGAGACAGAACCCCATTGGTGTGGTATTTTATTTTATTTTTTTTTTATAGCAGGCTATGCTAGGGACTGGAGTAGAAGTGGACCAGGATGGTTACATAATTTTGTGCTAGTCTTCCCTGCACCTGTACATTTCCCTCATTTGACATGGGCATGGGCCAAGAACATGTGGGTCAGAAATTACAGTTATTTCTCAGTGCTTTCTGCATATCCATGGATCATGGGTGTTTCCTTTCAGTAATCTCTCTCTTTACCCTAAATCCCTATCTCAGGAGGACGGTCCCAAAGAGGTAAAAGTAGAGTGGAAGATCCAGTAGACTAGTTTTTCCAACTGAAGATCAAACCCCAGGTGCCTGGTGAACTGTAGCAGTGAGTGGATGAGAAGGGAAAAAGTAAGCCAGTAAAACCTTGGAATGAAGAACAATTTGTCACTATAATCTCCTTTGTGGTAAAAAGATGGGGTCCCCAAAATTTCTTTAGCCTACTCAGGACTACCAAACTCTTTTTAAAAAATTAATTAATTTATTTGTTCTAATTAGTTATACATAACAGCAGAATGCATTTTGATTCATAGTACACAAATGGCACAGATTTTTCATTTCTCTGGTTGTACATGAAGTAGGGTAACACCATTCATGTCATCATACATGTACCTAGGGTAATGACAACCATCTCATTCTACCATCTTTCCTACCCCCACATCTTCTTTCTTCTCCCTCCCATTTACCCTATCCAAAGTTCCTCCATTCCTCCCATTCCCCCCACCCCCCCACCACACACACATTATGGATCAGCCTCCACTTATCAGAGAAAACTTTCGGCCTTTGGGTTTTTAGGATTGGCTTATTTAGCATGCTATTCTCCACTTCCATCCATCTACCTGCAAATGTCATGATTTTATTCTCTTTTAATGCTGATTAATATTCCATTGTGTATATATACCACAGTTTCTTTATCCATTCATCTATTAAAGGCCATCTAGGTTGGTTCCACAGTTTAGCTATTGTGAATTGTGCCGCTACAAACATTGATGTGGCTGCATCACTGTATATGCTGATTTTAAGTCCTTTGGATATAGTGCTAGGAGTGGGATGACTGGGTCAAATGGTGATTCCATTCCAAGTTTTCTAATGAATCTCCGTACTGCTTTCTGGATTGATTGTACCAATTTGCAGTCCCACCAGCAATGTAAGAATGTGCCTCCCCCACCATCCTTGCCAACACTTATTGTTGCTTGTATTCTTGATAACTGCCATTCTGACTGGTGTGAGATAAAATCTTAGTTTTGATTTGCATTTCCCTAATTGCTAGAGATGTTGAAGATTTTTTCATATATCTGTTGATCAATTGTATATATACTTCTGGAAGTGTCCAGTTCCTTAGCTCATTTATTGATTGGGTTTTTTTTTTGGTGTTTTTTGTGTTCCTTATACATCCTTATATACATAGTGTTCTGTCTGAGGTGTGGTAAAAATTGCTCCCATTCTGTAGACTCTCTGTTCACTTCATTGATTGTTTCTTTTGCTGAGAAGAAGCTTTTTAGTTTGAATTCATCCCATTTATTGATTCTTGATTTTATTTCTTGTGCTTTAGGAGTCTTGTTAAGGAAGTTGGGGCCTAATCCAACATGATGAAGATTTGGGCCTACATTTTCTTCTATTAGACGCAGGTTCTCCTGTCTAATTCCTAGGTCCTTGATCCATTTGGGTTGATTTTTGTGGATGGTGAGAGATAGGGGCTTAATTTTATTTTGCTTCATATGTATTTACAGTTTTCCCAGCACCATTTATTGAATGTATGTTTTTATCACCTTTGTCTAGTATGAGATAACTGATTTATGTGGGTTTGTCTCTGTGTCTTCCATTGTACCACTGGTCTACAAGTCTATTTTAGTACCAATACCATGCCGTTTTTATTACTCTGTAGTGTAGTTTAAGGTCTGGTATTGTGATGCCTCCTCCTTCACTCTTCTTGCTAAGGATTTCTTTGGCTATACTGGGTCTCTTATTTTTCCATATGAATTTCATGATTGCTTTTTTATGGGGAGATGGCCAGCATCTCCTTTGGGAGGTTCTTCTTCCTGCTGAGGAGGATGTAAGGCACCTGAGAAATAAAAATCTAGAACAAATTATAAAGAAAAAAGACAAAGTTTGAATTATAGTTTCAAAGGTTGGAGTCTCTAATAGATCCAGTCCACTCAGGAGCTGGACTAGACAAGAGAAAATGGCTCCTATGATTTATTTAAAAGGGTACATCAAAGGCAGGGATAAAGTTTCAAGGGCGGAGTCTTGCTTCGTGATGTCTTGCAGTCAACAGGTTCATTGGCATCTTAACAGGTCACACCCATCTCAGGGGCTGTTGTGGCTACAGCAGGTCACCCCATCTCCGGTGCTGTGTGGGACTTTTGGCAGAGCTTGAATAGGCCTCAGAATGTCAGGGCAGTCAACCAGAGGAAATGTCCACTGATCATTCGCAGACACCAGGTATTCCTATTCAGATGGCTACGATGTGCAGCTGTCCACACAAAGCCCACGGTTCTATTTCTATGAGGAATTTCACTGGGGTTTTGATTGGAATTGCATTAAATCTTTATAACACTTTGGTAGTATGGTCATTTTGACAATATTAATTCTGCCTATCTAAGAATAAGGGGAATCTTTCCATCTTCTGAGGTTTTCTTTAATTTCTTTCTTTAGTGTTCTGTAGTTTTCATTGTAAATGTCTTTCACTTCTTTTGTTGGGTTGATTCCCAAATATTTTGTTTTTTGAGGCTATTGTAAAGTTTTCCTAATTTCTCTTTCAGAGGATTTGTCACTGATGTGCAGAAATGCATTTGATTTACAGGTATTGATTTTATATCCTGCTACTTTGCTAAATTTATTTATTAGTTCTAGAAATTTTCTGGTTGAATTTTTTGGATCCTCTAAGTATTGAATCATGTTGTCAGCAAATAGTGATAGTTCGAGTTCTCCTTTTTCCTATTCATACCCCTTTACTTTCTTTCATCTAATTACTCTGGCTAGAGTTTCAAGGACTATGTTAAATAGAAGTGGTGAAAGAGGGCATCCCTGTCCTGTTTTTAGAAGGAATGTTTCTAATTTTTCTCCATTTAGAAAGATGTTGACCGTGAGCTTAGCATAGATAGCTTTTACAATGTTGAGATATGTTCTTATTATCCTTAGGTTTTTTAGTGTTTTGAACATGAAGGGATGCTGTATTTTGTCAAATGCTTTTTCTGCATCTATTACGATGATCATATGATTCTTATCCTTAAGTCTATCAATGTGATGAATTACATTTATTGATTTCTGTATGCTGAACCAACCTTGCATCCCTGGGATGAACCCCACTTGATCATGGTGCACTATCTTTTTAATATGTTTTGTATTCAATTTGCTAGAATTTTACTAAGAATTTTTGCATCTATATTCATTAGAGATATTGGTCTGAAGTTTTCTTTCCTTGATGTGTCTTTGTCTGGTTTTGGAATTAGGATGATACTGGCCTCATAGAATAAGTTTGGAAATGTTCTCTCTTTTTCTATTCCATGGAATAATTTGAGGAGTATTGGTATTAGTTCTTCTTTGAAGGTCTTGTTCATCAGTGAATCCATTGGTCTTGGGCTTTTCTTGGTTGGTAGGCTTTTGATGGCATCTTCTGTTTTATTGCTTGAAATTGATCTGTTTAATTTGTGTATATCATGTTGATTCAGTTTGGGTAGAGCATATGGGCTCTAGAAATTTGTTGATGTCTTCAATATATAATTTCTAATTATCTTCTGTATTTCAGTAGTGTCCATCATATTTCCTTTTTCATCCTGGATTTTAGTAATTTGAGTTTTCTCTCTCCTTCTCTTTGTTAGTGTGGCTAAGGGTTTATCCACTTTATTTTTTTCAAAGAGCCAACCATTTGTTTTTGTCAATTTTTTCTGTTGTTTCTTTTGTTTCAATTTCATTGATTTTGAGCTCTGATTTTAATTATTTCCTGTCTCCTACTACTTTTGGTGTTTATTTGTTCTTCCTTTTCAAGGGCTTTAAGATGTAATGTTAGGTCATTTATTTGTTGACTTTTTCTTTGTTTAATGAATGAACTTAATGCAATGAACTTTCCTCTTAGCATTGTCTTCATTGTGTCCCAGAGATTTTGATATGTTGTATCAGTGTTCTCATTTACCTCTAAGAATTTTTTAAACTTCTCTCTTCTGTTTCTGCTATCCATTGTTCATTCAATAGTATATTATTTAGTCTCCAGGTGTTGAAATAGCTTTTATTTTTTATTTTATCATTATTTCTAATTTCACTCCATTATAATCTGATAGAATTTAGGGTAGTAACTCTATTTTTTTTTTTTTGCTTAGAGTTACTTTGTGGCATAATACATGGTCTATTTTAGAGAAGGATCCATGTGCTGCTGAGAAGAAAGTATGTTCACTCTTTGATGGATGTTAAGTCTAAATTATTGATTGTATTATTGAGTTCTATAGTTTCTTTGTTTAAGTTTTGTTTGGAAGATCTATCCAGTGGTGAAAGAGGTGTGTTAAAGTCACCCAGTATTATTGTGTTGTGATCTGTTTGACTCTTGAAATTGAGAAGAGTTTGTTTGATGTACATAGATGCTCCATTTTTTGGGGCATATATATTTATAATTGTTGATATATGGTTCCCTTAACCAGTATGAAATGTTCTTCTTTATCTCTTTTGACTGACTTTGGCTTTAAGTCTACTTTATCTGATGTAAGGATGGAAACCCCTGCTTATTTGCACAGTCCATATGAGTGGTATGTTTTTCCCCAACCTTTCACCTTCAGTCTGTGGATGTCTTTTCCTATGAAATGAATCTCTTGAAAGCAGCATATTGTTGGGTCTTTTTAAAAAATCCATTCTGCCAGTCTGTGTCCTTTGATTAATGCATTTACACCATTAACGTTCAGTGTTATTATTGAGACATTAACATTCAGTGTTATTATTGAGACATGGTTTGTATTCATTTTGGTTTATTTTTGGTTTTTAACTTGACTTGGTTTCTCCTTTTTCTTTAGTGTAGTTCCTCCCTTTTATACCAAACTTCTCCTATCTTTGTAGAGTGTGTACTGCTTCTCTTCTGATTACTTATCACTTTTCACCCAGCCTCTGGATACATAGCTCCAACATCCTGGATCTTTTGAGGGTACCAGAATACTCACCTGTCTCCACAAACAGAAAGGTCTTAGTTCTACCTCTGTTTAGGCAGAATAAAAAGAGGGATTACTAGCATGCCTCACTCTGACAGAGCAGGTATCTCAATACTGTGGGAGCCCAGTATTTGCTTTGGAAAAGTAGAGGCTCTGATTTCTTTCTTTATTTGGAGAAGGGGTCTTGCTGGGTGGCCCAGGCTGGTCTTGAACTCCGGGTTCAAGTGATCCTGTGACACTTAGGGAAGAGGCATGCTTGCCTGAACATGCCATGGCTCACTCAACTCCACACTGAGTCTATCATCCCTTTTTATTAGAGCTACAAGTGGTTGCTGATGCTAGAACTTCCACTCAGTTGTCTTTGCTCCTGAATAGTTTGGGGTTTGTTTTGGAGGCTTTTTGTTTGTTTTTTACTTTGTGTACTTCATTATTTTTTATTTGTTCTTTTTAGATATACATGCCAGTAGAGTGTATTTCAACATAGTATATATACATGGAGTATACCTTATTCTAATTAGGATCCCATACTTGTAGCTGTACATGATGTGGAAGTTCACTGGTGGTGTATTCATATATGAACATAGGAAAGTTGTGTCCAATTCATTATGCTATTTCCTATTCTTGCGGGGGTCCAGCCTCCGCAGGGTGTCAGGTCCTGAGGTGGGATGAGTGGTGTCGGCGAGGGGACGATGGGGAATGAGACACAGAGACCAGATGTGGTGCAACCTGCATCTGAATTTT
>PVHX01007888.1:10995-87786 GCA_004024805.1 Geosciurus inauris
TATCAATTATACAAATGTAGCAAGATGTTATTCCATAAGATCCCACAATAAGGAAATACATAAAACATATGTTCTATATTTAACAATTACATATGACAGATTTTGGCCAGCTTAAAACAGAAAAACACACTTAATAAGCTAAAAAATAGACCTATCAAAATGTTAATCTATTACTTTCATCTAGAGGTTTTCTACATTTATATTTTTTCCTTAACCTATCTTAATGTCTACCTTAAAATTGTTAAAGTCTCATCTATCCCCTTAAACCCAATTACCTTAATTTTCTAAGAGTAACCATTGAGGCTAATATGTGCTAATATGTAATAACTAGGCAAAACCAATAATTATCTACTAGGTGTGATACTGTGGTTTGTGGTTTTCACCAGACTCTTAAGTTTCTACTTCTATAAATGAATAAGTAAGTTTCTATATAGCTAGTCTACGTGGCTAAAATCACATCTTCTACACTGTCATCTACATATATTATTTCTAGTATAAAATCTTCCCAAATTACCATTACTTAAGTTCTGCTCAAACCATTGCTTGCATAGTTTTAACTCTACTTCCCTAGGCAAACATCTAGGTCTCCTGATTCTTTCCCAGAGTGATAAAGTTTTATACATGAAACCCATCTTTCCCCATAAATATAGGCTCCTGTCCAAGGTAAAGGAGGCTGTGTGACTGTAGGAGGTGGTTCTGGAGTAGTAACTATTCATCTGGGTACCTGCCATGTACCACCTTTCCCATCTCAAAGATTATATATAATCCTGAATGTCTGGTAGGAGGAGCCACCTGGGCCAGGACTTTTTTTTCAGGTTTTGGCTGTACCAAAGCTATAGCTTTTGGCTTGAGTACAGTAGGAGGGTTTGTTGCCCACAATTCCTGCTGCTGCAATTGCCACATCGGCTGCCTACATTTCCTGTTGAATGGGCTCGGGAATATATTTTCCCTAGGAGGAGCAGATGTTTTCATGAAGTCATATACATTATGGGGGCTTCCGAAAAGGGGGTTTTCTAGATGTGCTTTTGGGATTTTCTATCTTTCCTGGGAAAAGGCTGGAAGACATAATAGGAGCCTGAAACTGTTTGTGCTCCTGAGTGATATAATCATTAACTCCAGACTGAGGTAACTTCTGCATAGAATTGGACAAGAGTGTTTTTTCTTCAGGGTTAGCAAGAAAACATTCATTAGTATAATTATCTCTATTATCCCGCCAAAAATCAAAATAAGGAGTAAATGCTTTAGCCTAATATCCATATGAGCCTACTGGACCATGTCAAGCAGTGTTGCTGTCTGGAACACGGGCTGTGGCATATTCTCATCCCCCTTTCCTTCCCTTCATTCCCCTTTGACTAATCCACTGAACTTCTTTTCTTACCTCCCCCTCACTTTTTGTGCATTAGCATCCATATCTCAGAACATTCGACCTTTAGTTTTTTGAGATTAACTTTTTTCACTTAGCATGATAGTCTTTCCAGATCCATCCATTTACTGGCAAAAGTCATAAAGCTGTTCTTTTTATGGCTGAGTAATATTGTGTGTATGTATGTGTATAACACATTTTCTTTATTCATTCATCTGTCGAAGGGCATCTAGGTTGGTTCCATAGCTTAGCTATTATGAATTGTGCTGCTATAAACATTGCTATGGCTGTGTCACTGTAGTATGTTGATTTTAAATCCTTTGAGTATATACCAAGGAGTGAGGTAACTGGGTCAAATGGTAGTTCCATTCCAAGTTTTCTGAGGAATCTGTTTTTCAGGGTTTTTGTTTGTTTGTTTGTTTGTTTTGTATTGTTTTGCAGTGTTAGGGATCAAACTGAGAGCCTGATAGATAAGCACTCTACCATAGAGTTATACCACTAGCCCCAATATAATGTTTTGTAGTCATCTAGGATTAAAATATGTTCTGTTTGTTCTCCATCCACAGAGTTTCTACTATTTCCCCTGTTCACTGATGCTTGTGCCAACCTGATTACTCATGAATGAAAGAATTTTCTATGTATAAAAGCCCATAGATATTTTCTTTGGCCAATGTATTTAATATGATGCTGCAGCCAGAACATACAGCCGGGAAAGTGCTGAAGCCCTAACCATATTCAAAACTACAAACTCTGCAAAAGTGAACAGCAAAGATGCTCAGTTTAATTTGAGTGCTGGATAAACAATAAATATAAGAATGTCCCATGAGGTCATGCTAGAGTAGGGTAAACCTTTGATCCATCCAGTATGACTAGTTCTTATAAGATGGTCATATGAATACACAAGCACAGAAAGATACTCATATTAAGAGGAAGGCAGAGACTGCATCCGTAAGCCAAGATACACCAAGAATTGCCAGCTGTCACCAGAAGATAGGAGACAAGCATTGAACAGATTCATACAGCCCTTAGGAGGAATCAGCCTTGCTGACACTTTAGCCTCCAGAACTGTAATAAAATAAATATCTATTGTTCAAGCTACCCCATCTGTGTTTTGGGTTTTTTGTTTGTTTGTTTCTTTTGTTTTGGTGTTACTCTGCTTTTCATCACTGTGACAAGAATATCTAACAAGAAAAACTTAGAGAGCCAGGCGTGGTGGTGCATGCCTGCAATCCCAGCACTTTAGGAGGCTGAAACAGGAGAATCGTGAGTTCAAAGCCAGCCTCAGCAACCGTGAGGCACTAAGCAACTCAGTGAGACCCTGTCTCTAAATAAAACACAAAAATAGGGCTGGGGATGTGGCTCAGTGGTCGAGTACCCCTGAGTTCAATTCCTGATACCAAAAAAAGAAAAAATTGATCAGAATATATTTATAATATTAGCAGTTAACAATTGTGAAATGAAATTTTAAAGTATCATAATATCACAAACCACAAAATATTTAGGTATAAATTTAAGAAAAAGCATCTAAGACCTCTACATTAAAAGTAATAAAAGTATTGCTGAAAGAAATTAAAGAAGACCAAATAAATGGAAAGCTATACCACATTCATAGGTTGAAAACCTCAGTGTTATTAAGATTTAAATTCTTTCAACTGATTTACAGAATAAATTGGAATCAGTGCAACTCAACTAAAATTTTAGCAGAATTTCTTCTTGGGAGGAGTCAAATTTTGAAAACTTCATCTTAAAGTATACAGAAATACAAAGAACCTAGAACTGCCAAGTACCGAATATTTATTAATGAAAATTCAATGTAATATTGAATACTGAAATGCAAGAATGAAGTTGGATGGTCTTACTCTACCTTATTTCATGACTTTCTAGGAAACTAACGATCAAGAGAATTTCATATTAGAGTAAGGATAAGCATACACATTAATGGGATAGAAGAGATAATACAGGAATAATGAATAATATATATAATATATATTATTGATATATATACACACACACGTGATGAGAAAAGCAATTCAGTGGGTAGGTAAAGGGACGCTTCAATAAATGGTGCTGAAAGAGCTGGATCAAGGATTCAAAAGAATGAAACATGACTTCAATTTCTATCTCTCACAAATGTGAAGTTATTTTAAGAAGAATCACAAACTTTTATGTAAAAGTTCAAACCATAAGCATCTAGAGGAAAATTTAAATCATTTTCACAATCTTGAGGTAGGCAAAGGTGGCTTAGAGAAGGCACAGAAAACAATGACCCTGAACTACAAAAGGTTTATAAATGGACTCCATTAAATTTAAAAATCACTTATCAAAAACGGCATTAATAAGACACTAAACCACAATGAGAAAATATAACACACTTATCCAATAAAGAACTTATACAGAATTCCTCAACTCAATAATAAGAGGACATCTTGAAATTTTTAAAAAATGGTGACAGGATACAATGAGTACTTACAAAAGAAGATACACAGATGAGCTAATACATGAAAAAGTACTCAATATCATCAGACATCAGGGTAATGCAAATTAAAATAAAAATGAGGAGACTCATTTTAGGTAGTGGTAGACAACTTTCCTACCATGCTCATGATCTTGGGTTCAATCCCCAGCACAGGAGGGGGAAGAAAAAGAGCTAGTACTTAGAATCTGCTATGATGATTGAAATTAAAATTCCTGAAACATCAAATATTGACAAGGGAATGCAGAGCCACTGGAATTGTCATACATTGATGGCAGAAAAGGGAAATGGTACAACCACTTTGGGAAATGGTTTGGTTGTGTTATGTTTTGCTTTTTCTCAAAAACAAGTATTTCTAAAATTATGCACTGAAAAGCAATGGAAACCCATTAGCAATGAGACTAGCCTCAGAATTGTGTTCTCTTAGAGGTAAAAAGAATTAGGGTGCCTTGGAGGATTATCTGTGTCCATCTCTGAGGCAGGAGGTACAAATGATGGGCAGCTGTCAAATAGACACAGGAGCCACTGGTGAAGGGGCTCTCATTGGCCAAAGATGGAACTTAAAGTAACCCCATTTGTGCAGAGGTCTGTAGGTATCAAATCTATCCATTACTGGGCATGTGATTCTCCGAAATACATCAGAAGAGAGGTTGCTGTTTTCTTCTGTACCACTTGCCTGAGGCATGTTCAGTAGAGCTTGGGAGCTGCAGTGTTCCTTGGTGGGTGGCCGCTTTTATGTCTCAGTCCATTTCCTTTTAGAAAAAAACAGAGTAGCAATTGTTCTTTTATCAATGTTCCAGTAAGGGAAGATTATGTGACACAATTTAGAACTGCCTGTGTCAAATTGTTTTCTTTTTTTAACTTTTAAAATTAACTCTTAATGTATCAGAGTTCTACATGTAAATAATCTAAGTCAAATACTTTGATAACACTTTTAATGAAAACTGTAGCCCAGAGTTCTACATGTAAATAATCTAAGTCAAATACTTTGATAACACTTTTAATGAAAACTAGCCCAGAGTCCTACATGTAAATAATCTAAATCAAATACTTTGGTAACACTTTTAACGAAAGCTAACCTTCTTTTCCATCTTACTCCACTCCTGGTTCCTGTTCTTCAGAGTTATTTTCAAAGCATTTATCTGTTTTTTCTGGTAAGTATTTACAGATGTCAAAACAGCATAGCTAAACCCTTATTTATTGATTTTTAATTTTAGGTAAATTTATTCATCTCTTATTATGGAAAATTGGAATTTACAGCTCCTGTACTGCTTCTACACGCCACCATAATCTCACTGCCTATCATACCAAGAGTTTTGGTTAAGTCAATGTTCAGTGTTTACATTAATATACATATTGTTTATTGTTGAGGCTCAGTGTTCTATGGTATCCTTGCACAATGATTTAATTTTGGCAATCCTCAATTTTCTCTAACTAGACAATTGAAATACTAGTTAAGTAAGAATTAATAGATACTTGACTGTAGTCCAAACTTTGAAGTAATATATTTTAACTGTACAATGCAGCCATAATGTTAATATAATTTTTTATAAAATATAACTAATAATACCAGTGCAAATACTAATATAATAATTAGTATGGATAACACTAATTATTTATAATAATACTATGGTAATGATAACATTAAAATAAATACTAGGAAGGCTAGGGGCTCTATCTCAGATATTTATATAATATATGAGAGGCCCTGAGTTTGTTTTCTAGCACTGAAAAAAAAAAAACTTTAAAAAATTTTTAAAAAACCAAGTACTAGGAAAGTGATGCTGCAAAATACATACTCTAGAATATCAAGTTAGATTAGCATTTTTGCCCTGAGATATCAAGGGCAGTATAAAAGATTGGAATAGGTTTTGGGAAGGGAGCCAGACCCAAAATGGATCATAAACTCAAAATTACCATATTGTGTGATTCTGTGTCCATGAAAATAAAATCAACTTAGTTGAAAAAAGAAAATTACATTTATTTGGGTCTAATTAGGATTGTAATTTTGGAAAACAAATATTCAAGTAGTTTTGAATATGCCCTTGTTTAAAATGGAAAACCACAAAGAGTGATGCGGTGGTGCCTTCATCATTTGCTTTGAATTGTGATTGATATTAACAAGAGTTAAGCTGTTTTCTGTGAAAGGGATTGGGTGTGATCTCAATATCTTGGCAATTTAAGGAAATCAGGGAGGTTTCAAGTATGGTTAAAAAAAAAGCTAATGAATTGTGGTTTGGCCTAATTTTTGGTCACAATGCATCTGGGTAGGTAGGCTAGGTCAAAGGTCAGCGAGGATATGAGATCTGGTTAACAATAGCCTGCTGACTCCATTTTAAGTGTTGCTGAACCAGTGTGACTCCCTTTTTATTTTTCTTCCCCTGACATATGTATATAACATTCTTAAAATGGTAAAATTTTATAATTGGAGACCAGATCACTGATTGCCACAGCCTAGAGAGGGGATGGGGAAGAGAAGTAGATGTGGCTATAAAAATGCAATCCCTGTGGTGATGGAAAGATTGTGTAATTTCTGTGTACCAATGTCAACATCTTGGTTGCTATATTGTAGTTTAGTCGTTTTTCTTAGAGAATTATAATTATGCTTAGTAGTTGGGTTCATTTTGACAAAATCATACATGCAAGAAATTTGATTTCAATCCCCATTCCTCTCTTTCCCTCCTCCCTTCCCCTATTCTCCTTCTTCTACTCTACTGATCTTGCTTTCACTCCTCTATTATTATTTTATAGGTTCTTTCTTCTCATACAGATGAAATTGCCTTTTGTACATTTATATATGTGAATAACATGATTTCATTATATTCATTCCATATTTCTTCCCCTTTTCCTTCCTTACTCCTTCTCATTCTCCTTCTACCGACTGATCTTCCCTATATACTTATGATATCAGTCCCCACCCCACAGCTTTCTTTTCCTTATTTTACTCTAGTTTCCATATATGAGAAAAAACATTTGACCCTTGATTTTCTGAGTCTGGCTTATTTCACTTAGCATGATGTTTTCCATTTCCATCTAGTTACTGGCAAATGCTATTATTTCATTTTTTTTTTTTTATGGAATAAGTAAAAACTCCTATCTGTAGGGGTCGGGGTTATGGTGCAGTGGTAGCGCGCTCGCCTAGCATGCATGAGGCACTGGGTTCGATCCTCAGCACCACATAAAAATAAAAAAATTTAAAAAAAGATATTCTGTCCACCTACAATAGATAGGTGGACAGAATATATAATTTATATATATATAATAATATATAATTTATATATAATAATTTATATATATATAATAATATATAATATATAATTTATATATCTATAAATAGATATATATAAAAAAGATATATAAAATAGATATATATAAAAAAGAATTTTTTTATAAAAACCTCCTATCTATATATATATATCGCATTTTATTGATCCATTTATCTGTTGACAGACATCTGGGTTGATTCCATAATTTGGCTATTGTAAATTCTGCTTCTATAAACAGTGAAGTGGATGTATTGCTATAGTATACTGATTTTAGTTCTTTTGGATAAATACCAAGGAGTGAGCTGGGTGGGTCTTATGGTGGTTCTATCCCTAGTATTTTGAGGAATCTCCACATTGCTTTCCAGAGTGGTTGTAATAATTTGCAGTCCCACCAACAATGGATCAGTGTACGTTTTCCCCCCAGTCCTCATCAGGATTCATTATTATTTGTGTTCTTGATAATTGCCATTCTGACTGAGGTGAGATGAAATCTTAATATATATTTGTAATTTGCATTTCCCTATTTGCTAGAGATGTTGAACATTTTTTTCACGTATTTGTTGGTCATTTGTGTTTCTTCTTTTGAGAAATGTCTCTTTACTTCTTTTCCCCATTTATTGATTAAATTATTTGTTGGCACTTAGTTTTTGAATTCTTTATACATTATGGATATTAATCCCATCAGAGAAGTAGCTGGCAAAGATTTTTTTCCCATTCTCCAGGCTCTTTCTTCATGCTTATTTCCTTTGCTGTGTAGAAGGTTTTTAATTTAATAGCATCTCACTTATTGATTCTTGATTTTATTTCTTGAGCTTTAAGGGTCTTTTTGAGAAAGTTGCTGCCTGAATGTATATGATGGAATGTTGACGCAATGTTTTATTCCAGCAGTTGCAAGATTTCTGGCCTAATTGCTAAGTCTTTGATCCATTTTGATTTTACTTTAGTGCAGGGTGAGAGGGATCTAATTTCATTCTTCTACATATGGCTATCCAGTTTTCCCAGCACCATTTGCTAAAAAGGTTGTCTTTTCACCAACATATATATTTGGGCACCTTTTTCAATTATCAAATGATTATAAGTGTGTGTTGGTCTCTATCTTCTATTCTGTTCCATTGGTCTTCATGTCTGTTTTGATGCCAACACAATGCCGTTTTTGCTCACTATAGCTTGTTAGTATAGTTTGAGATTGGGTATTGTGATGCCTACTACATCACTTTTCTTGCTTAGAGTTGCTTTGGGTATTCTGGGTCTCTTATTCTTCCAAATGAATTAAAGGACTGTTTTTTCTAGTTATGTGGAATGTCATTGGTATTTTGATGGAGATTGTATTGAATCTGTATATTGTTTTTGTACTTAGGCCATTTTGACAACATTAATTCTGCCTGCCCAAGAACATGCGAGGTCTTTCCATCTTCTGAGGTCTTCTTCAATATCTTTCTTCAGTGTTCTATAATTTCATTATAGAGATTTTTCACCTCCTTTGTTAGATTAATTTCCATTTTTTGAGGTTATTATTAAAAGGATAGTTTTCCTGATTTCTTTCTCAACTGAATCATTGTTGGTGTATGGGAAAAGTATTTTTATGAGTGTTGATCTTGCTTCCTGTGATTTTGCTGAATTCTGAATTCATTTATTAGCTCTAGAAATCCTCTGGTGGAGTTTTTCTTTTTTTTTTTTTTTTGTGGGGGAGGTCTTCTAGATACAGGATAATGTAATCAGCAAACAGAGACAGTTTGACTTTTTCTTTTCCTATTTGTATCCTTTTAATTTTCTTCTATTTCTTGATGGCTCTTGTTAGACTTTCAAGAACTGTATTGAACAGAAATGATGAGAATGGACATCCTTGCCTTATTCTTGACTTTAGAGGAAAAGTTTTCAGTTTTTTTCCATTGAATATGATGTTGGCTTTGGGTTTGTCATATATAGCCTTTGCAATATTGACATAAGTTTCTTCTATGCCAGTTTCTCCAGCATTTGAACTGAATTGTTGATGTATTTTATATTGTAGTGTATCTTGAAAGATGGGTACCTTGGGGGAACTAGGTACAGGGTACAAGGATATCTGTTATTTCTTATAGCTACATGTCAAGTTACAATTATCTCATAAAGTTTAATTAGAAAAAAAGCAATATTAGACACTGGGCATGGTGGCACCCACTTATAATCCCAACAATTTGGGAGACTGAGGGAGGAGGATTGAAAGTTGGAGGCCATCCTCAGCAACTTAGCGAGACTTTGTCTCAAAATAAAAAATAAAAAGGACTGGGGATGTAGCCCAATGGTAAAGTGTCCCTGGGTACTGCCTCCTCTGAAAAAAAGAAAAAAGTATAATTAGAGATAGGAGAAACCATAAAAAGATAAAATCAACAATTCACTAGGAAAGTAACAAAGATTTGATTTTTCAACAAAATTTTAAATAGAAATGACACATCCATATAATAGTGGGTGGGTTTAATAATTCTCCCCCATAATATATAGACACAGTACAGTAAAATTAAATAAGGATGTAGAATATTTGAACATTATTCAAGTTAGGCCTAGTGAACATATGGAATTCATCTTCCTTAAATATAGAACATAAATACTTTTGATTTATACTCAAAATATTTACAAAATTGATCAAATAATTGTTTTGGAATAAGATTTAACAAATTTCAAAAACTGACATCATGTGAGCCAGAACTGTATGATGACAGTGTAATAGCATTGTTACGGTTTAGATATGAGGTGTCCTCCAAAAACTCATGTACAAGACAATGCAAGAATGTTCAGAGGTAAAAGGATCAGATTATGAAAACCTTAACTTAATTAGTGGATTAATCCATCGATATGGATTAACTGGGTGGTAACTGTATGCACGTAGGATATGGATGGAGGAAGCAGGTGACTGGGGATGTGCCTTTGGGTTTATATTTTGTCCTTGGTGAGCAGAGCTCTCTCTGTCTCCTAGTTGCCATGTTCTAAACTGTTTTTCTTGACCATATCCTTCCATCATGATGTTCTGCCTCACTTTTCAGTCCAAGAGTTATGCAGTTAGCCAACCATGGACTGAAACTGAGCCAAACTAAACTTTTCCTCCACTGTTGTTTTTGTGAGGTGTATTTGTTACTACCACACAAAAGCTGACTAAAACAAGCATCAGTTTGGGGGGGGGGGAAGCATGTTTATATACCCACACACAAATAATTCATGCATCAAGGAAAAACGAATACTGGGAAATATTTAGAATTGAATGGCAATATTACATATCAACACTTGTATGATGAGCTAAAAATGTAATTAGAAATGTAAAGTTTCAAACTGCACATATTGGAAAATGCAAAAGATTTAAAATAAGCTAAGTATTCAAATTGAGAAGATAACAAAATTAAAAACTATAAATTCAAATAAATAAATAAATAATAAATATAAAACCAGAAACTCATAACAAAAGAAAGAAGGCTGCTTTTGGCAATTGTCAAGGCAAAAAACCGTCAAAATGGAGTAGCACTTAAAGGGGGCATCCGGAGGCCATTTTAAATCAGATCTCGAACTATTCTGCAACTAAAATTTTGAACGGGGTAGCAGGCTTGTATATGTTTTATCCCATATTTATAACATATATTTATAACATATAACTTTATCCCACATTTTTAACCTCTTCCCCAATCTACCCAGAGACAGACTGTACTCAATCATTTTCTTATGAAACAGCTTCACTTTTGCCAGGAACAGTAATAGTTCCTGACTAACAAGTGATGTAATTTCCAACTCCCTTGTATGTGTATGCAGGTTTGTAGTGCTGGAAGTAGAACCCAGGGCTACCCTCATGCTGGGCAAGCATTCTACCACTGAACTACACCCCTAGTCTTCCTTGGTGATTTAATGCTATAAACTTCAGAGCACACTTACAAGACAATTTGAATCTTAGTTTTCCTGGATTGTAATCCTAATTACACCAAATAAGTGTGATTTTCTTTCTTTTTGACTAGGTTGATTTTATTCTCAGTCAACATAATGATCTCTGGAGATGTCTGTGCATTTATAAACTATTTATATGCTTAGATCATTCCTTTGGAGGACTGATGTCTCCATCAGCAGGAGTCAACACTTTCACTCCATTGTCAGTGAGTCCCTGGCAGCACCAGTGGCCACAGGAAGCTACCATCCCATTTTCTCTGTCCTTTTCAGACTTCTTTAAACAAAATTTATATCCTTTATCTCATTTTTCTCCTTGTGTTCTCACCCTGGCCATTCAATTAAATTTCATTAATCAAAGCATCCAGTAGCTAAATTCAATGATCAATTCTTAGTCCTCCTCTTACTTGATTCTTAAATAATTTTATCTATTTTCTAACTATTTTCTTTCACTTGGCTTTTAAAACATTGTTTTCAGAGTACAAGTTTTCTGTATTTATCCCCCTACTTTTGTGGTTCTGCTTTTCAGTTTCACTAGCTGTTTTTTCTTAATCTGCCTATCCTTCCTGGGCTCAGTCCTTGGACCTAAGATCTTCTCCATCTTGACTTATCCCCAAGATTATATTTGAATCAAGTTTATTTATTTATTTGCCTTTAAATACCATTCACATTACCAGTCCAACCCGGCATTTCTACTTTTATGCTCCTGCAGCTATCTCTATTCAATCAAAGACAACCATATCTTTCCATTTTACTCAAGGGAAAAACCTTGAGGCCATCCTTGACTTCACATTCTACATCTAATTAATTGGCAAATCCTTGTGGCTGTCCTTCTAAATATATCTAGAATCAGACCACTTCACACTATCTACATTGCTTCTACCCTGGTACAAACCATAATCAACACTCAACATCTTGAAAGCCCTTTTTCTTTTCTTTTCTATCCTTGCCTCAGGCATTTAGGCCATGTTAACATGGGAGTCTGATCCTTGACTTTAAAGCACTTCAGAGGCTTCCCAGCTCACTCAGAGCAAAAGTTAAGCTATTTCTTTGATCTCCAAGGCCCTGCATAATTTAGACTCCTCATTAACCTTTCTGATTTTATCAGCCTTCTATATCATACTTAAAGCCTCATCTTTCCTCAAGTCTCTGTGGCTTTTTCAAATTTACCAGAGTGTTCCTGCTACGGGGCTTGAAGTTACTTGCCTGAAAAAGCCTTGTTTTTTTTTTTTCTTTCCATGTACTAAGATGATTTACTACCTCACCTCTTTCTTCATTTTTACTACCTCTTTTTTCATTTATTCAGAGGTAACCTCCTTCCCCTGTACTGGGTATTGAATCCAGGGCACTGAGAATGCTAAGCAAGTGCTCTACTACTGAGCTATATACCATCCCTTTTTATTTTGTTTCGAGACAGGGTCTTGTCCAGGCTGGTCATAAATTCTCCATCTTCCTGCCTCACCCCCACCCCCAGTAGCTGTGATTATTGGTGTATACTACCATGCCCAGTGACATGTCACCCTCTTGTGAGGCTTTCCTAGCCCCCTTACATAAAATAAAGCTTAAATAACAAGACTACAATAAGATCTATAGTCAATACCATTTGTGAAAATAAGGAATATATCCATACAAGTGGCAGTGCATGTTTTGTAGGACCATAGGATATTGATCAAGCTGACATTTCAATTTATAAGATTTAATTAACTTTTAGAAAACTAACTCTCTCTCTCACTAAGGATTGAGCTCAGGGCCTTGTGCATGCTAGGCAAGTGCTCTGCTAAGTTATCTCCCCAGCCCTTTCTGTTTTTATATTGAGACAGTGTCTCACCAAGTTGCTCAGGCCAGCCTCAAACTCGTAATCTTCCTAAGTTTTGAGTAGCTAGGATTACAGGTGTGCAGTATCACTCCTGGCTCAGAACATTTTTCTTAAATAAAATTAATTATAATTCTAGTGTTCACTGTGCCAATCTGTTTGCCAATGTAAATAATTGTATTACCCTTCACATAAGTCAAGTCTAGGTCCCAAAATATATACATATGAGAGTAATGTGAATTGTTTACTATTATAAAAAAGGGTAATAAACTGAAGAAAAGAGATTAGGAGACTGGAAAATCAAAGGATGATGAAGACCAGTTTTGTAAGAGATAGTGAAAAAATTACTGTGGCCAGGAATAACATTTTAGAATTTATAGTTTGGCATATAAAATATACCAAATATGGTAAGTACGCTAGTATGTAATTCTATAATTTAGTAGTATGAAGAAGATGGCCTAATATTTAAAGTGTCATTGACATGGATGGAGATGTCCCCAACCACAATAATGTCAGGAAATAAGAAAAGACAATCTGCAGAGTCTCTTAAGAAAGTATCCACCTGGGAATCAGACCAGAGACCCAACGCCTAATAGAAGAAAAAATAGGCCCAAATCTTCACCATGTCGGATTAGGACCATACTTCCTTAACAAGAATCCTATAGCACAAGAAGTAAAATCAAGAACCAACAAATGAGATGGATTCAAACTTAAAAGCTTCTTCTCAGCAAAAGAAATAATCAATGAAGTGAACAGAGAGCCGGCATTCTGGGAACAAATCTTTGCCACACACACATCCGATAGAGCACTCATCTCCAGGATATATAAAGAACTCAAAAAACTTAACACCAAAAAAACTAATAATCCAATCAATAAATGGACCAAAGACCTAAACACAAACTTCACAGAAGAAGACATACAATCCATCAACAGACATACGAAAAAATGTTCAGCATCTCTAGCAATCAGAGAAATGCAAATCAAAACTACCCTGAGATTTCATCTCACACCAGTCAGAATGGCAATTATCAAGAATACAAACAACAATATGTGTTGCCAAGGTTGTGGGGAAAAAGGCACGCTCATACATTGCTGGTAGAACTGCACATTGGTGCAACCAATCTGGAAAGCAGTATGGAGATTCCTTAGAAAACTTGGAATGGAACCACCATTTGAGCCTGCTATCCCACTCCTCGGTCTATACCCAGAAGACTTAAAAACAGCATACTACAGTGCTGCAGCCACTTCAATGTTTATAGCAGCTCAATTCACAATAGCTAAACTGTGGAACCAACCTAGATGCCCTTCGATAGATGACTGGATAAATAGAAGCTGTGGTATATAGACACAATGGAATATTACTCAGCAATAAAAGAGAATAAAATTATGGCATTTTCAGGTAAATGGATGGAGTTGGAGAATATCATGCTAAGTGAAGTAAGCCAATCTCAGAAAACCAAATGCTGAATGTACTCATTGATAAGTGGATGCTGATCCATAATGTGGAGAAGGACATGGGAACAATGGTGGAACTCTGTTCACAGGGGTGTAAGGGGGGAGGGGGCATGGGGACAGTAAAGGTGGTGGAATATGATGGTCATCATAGCCCTAACTTTATGTATGACTGCATGTATTTTGTGATTCTATATCACTTACAACCAGAGAAATGAAATGTTATTCTCTAAATAATAATAATAAAAATTTAAAATCTGGGAAAAATATATATGCAACTCCTATTACATTAGATTATGCCATAGGAAAATATTTGCAGAGAAAAATGTCACAATGTGTTAATTAAAAATAAAGTTACTGAAAATTTAAATCTTTCAAACAAACAAACAAAAAACCTTTCAATTGCTTTGTGGTAGAGGCAGAGGAATGGATAATCCACAATCAGGATATGGTTACGAATTGACTTAGAAAATATAGCCTTATCCAAAATGAAGATGCCGACTTTAGAGAGAGTTGGTCTATTAGAGGATGGAGAATGAAGGGTGTTTTTAATTCTCTTTCCAGTTCCAGGTAAATTTGCTGTAAAGAGTAAAGTTTAACTTCTTTTGGGGCCTGTATCTGGATTATGTATAAATTCAGCTGGGAGAATTTTAAATGCTCGAACTCCCACCCAAGTGGGGAGCCTGCAACGGTTGCCTGCCCCACAAAACGAAAGAAAGATCCTCCACAACCACACATGCGTATGCAATGGTGAGGTTAAACTAACACGTAAATTAGAACTCCTTCACCTCGACTCTCTAGTCCCCTACCCCGACAAAGTAGGGGTAAGTAAGGGTAGGGAGCGGGGAAACTGTAGACCTGTAGTTCCTAAAAGTGCTTTAGGATTGCCTGGAGGGTGTGTCCCAATCCCAAGGCTGGGCTCCACCCCCGGAGTTAAGGGTGCTGTGGGTCTGGAGGGGTACAGAGAATTTCTGCGCTTTTCTGATAAGGTACTTTGTGCCTCTAGGACCACGCTGGGAGAACCACCATTCTAGGCGGAATCAAGTGACTGGCTTCATTCAGGGCAGATACAGTAAAAGGAACCAGTCGGCACCTCCAGGTGGCCAGCTGGGCTTGCTAAGCTTTCCCCTAGACTCCCAATCCCCAAGGGAAGGAGTGCATGTTCTGGTCTTCGTTTTTTGTGTCTTTTTTTTTTTTTTCGTCCCCAGCGCCTAGCGCTGGAGAACTGGAGCCCGCGTGGGACAAACCCGGATAGTATGCGGAAGGGAGGGCGTCATGCGTGTGCTGACCTGGACTTTAAAGGAAGGCCTCTCACTGGCCCATCACGTGTAGTCAGTAGCAGCCCGCGCTGCCCAGGAGCTCACAGCAACGCGGCGTACTCGCCTGCGCTGTGCGGGGTCTACAGACCGCGAGACGGGGGCATCCCGCGGGGCAGGCATGGGAGGGTCTGCTCGGACCGGTGGGGTGGAGGAGGAGGCGATCCTCGAGGTGGACGTTGGGGAACAGGTCGCTGCGGAGTGGGTCTGCCCACACGCGAGGGACCAGTCTCCTGGGGAAAAAGAGGGTAGGTATGCCGGGCGAGGGGCAGAACTGCGGGTGTGGGCCGAGCCAGGTGCCAGTTGGTTTCCCCTTGACCCCGCACCTGGAGCTGCTGCCGCGAGCTGCGGCTTCTATGCAGAGCCGCCGCACCGGTAAAGGGGGTGCTGGTCAGGCAGCGGCCCCTGGAGTTCGCTCATTCCAGGACAGTCGGTCGACTCCTTAGCTCTTCCCGCGCCGTGGGCTCTCTCACAGCCTTGGGCTGGTTCCACAGCCCCAGAGCCTGAATTGACCTTGACGGCTGGGTTTCCAGTTAAATTGCCTCATATTCGATCCCCCTCCCCGGCTCTGGATATTTCTTTTAGGTTTTCTTAAGGCTCTGCTTCGTGCTTTCTGAATCCCTCTCTGCAAATCTCTGCTACAGCATATTCCGATTTCACTCTGAGTCTCTCTGAACTCTCAGGGAATCGCTACACCTCCATTTCTTATCCCCCCAATCTTGCCTAGAAGGTCCTGAGCGCTCTGCTTTTCTAGTTGTTATTTTGTTTAATCTTAGGGCTCCTATTCTGTATTTTCTCTGATTTTCCAAAATTTACCCATCTCAACTCTATGGTAATACTTTATGGTAATACTCATTAAGTCCAATAAAAGCTGACATGTATTGGAGACGACTTAGGTGTTTTAGTGATTCTGGCAACACATAGATTTGTTTTAAAAAATTACAGGTAAATTAAAAAATTGACTTGTGAAGGGGTGGGGGAAGAGTGGATTGAATCAGTGCACACTATAATGCATGTATTGAAATCTTGTGTATTGAATTCCAAACCCCATTAATATGCACAATAGTTACACGTTAATCAAAAATTTTTAAAAATACCTGAGGGGTGTATCTCAGTGGTAGAGTACTTGCTGTAACATTCTCAAGGCCTTGTGTTCCATCCCTGGCAATGCAAAAACAAACAAGTCAAAACAAAACAAACAAACATGGACATCAAACATTTAAAAAAAATTATTGAGTGTCTACTATGATTCAGGGAATGCTTTGGGTGCTGGAACGACAGCTATGCACAGTGCAGACTGCCTTCTTCCTCCCAGATGGGCACAGCCCTCTTGTCCTTGCTATACCACACTGATTCAGTCCACTCTGGACCCGTAAAATATTGACACATGAAAGGAAGAGCATTTGCTCCATGAGTGGCATAAAGAAAATTACAGGCCACACAAATGATATGTTCAAGGGATGTCATTATACATACAGTGAAAAATCGGGTTGGAGATAAGAATTAGGACCCTCTTTCTGGAGGAATTCCTTCTATATCCTATTCAATGTTCTTTACAAAGCAGCTTCCTTCCTTCCCCCCACCCACCATGTCTCTCTGATCTTATTCTATATTATCTGTTTAGCATGTGGCCCTTCCTGGTGAGACTTGAGTGTATCCTGTTCCTGGCTTCAACCTTTTCAGTGATAACTCAACTCAGCCATGTTCTGTTATCCAGGTATGTTTGAGAAAGGAGGACTGGGGAGGTTTCACTTACCATTAGAGGTATGCCTAGGGCCCCTGAAAAAAAGGCCTTCCTGATCTGCTCAGCCTGTGTAAATGGGTAACACCTCTAGGATTTCATGTACCCTCTCTGTCCTCACAGGATTAATCAAACTCACCTGAACCCCTCCTACATGACAAATCGAAGGTTGGGTCTAAAGGTCCGGGGCCCAAACTTCACACTAGAAGGCTTTCCGTTCCTGATCATAGCAGGCACTATCCACTATTTCCGGGTGCCCAGGGAGTATTGGAGAGACCGTTTGCTGAAGATGAAGGCAGGTGGCTTCAACACCCTCATCACGTGAGCACTATTTTCTTGTACTTATTTTAAGTACTTGTTGTCTGAATTCCTAAAGGATGACCTTTTTAGTAGTGTCTTTGTTGTTAGAATAACTAGGTCTCCTCTTGATATCCTGAGAATTTCTTATACGTAGAGCATCCTGTAATTCTTCTCTTAGGCCTCTGTCTAAATAGGGTTACTATGGCCTTGACCCAGGATTCCAGCTTTCAGAGGCAATGGCAAGTACAAATGGCAGTAGCCCATGTTGTTCCTAACTACTAAAAAATCTGGGACAGGGGGTCTCATGCCTCCTCAGATATCCTCACTTGTCACTGGACTCATGGCCTGCAGTGATAAATCCCAGGATATTACATACCATTCCAGAAAATCTTGTCTTTGAAGATGGGATTCACTGAGAATCAGGGTTAGCCAGTAGTCAATTAAAGAAAATACATTTTTATTTCTGTCCTTCTAAGCTTAGAAATTGTATGTGCATAACTGTTTTGACAATTTTATTTGTGTCTTCTTTTTCAGTGGTTTAGCTATTTTTAAAATATAGGTTTAGAAGAAAAATATCTGGAGTTTAATTTGGAAAGTGATGACAGGTGATGTTTTAAAGCATCCCCTCTCCAGACTGACATAATTCCTTTTACACATCATTTTCCCCTCATTATTTGTTTGCTTTTATATAGCAGTTATGTACATTTGTTACAGCCTATGAACCTACACTGACACATCTTTACCACTTATAGTTTATATTAGGATTCATTCTTTTTAAAAATATTGTTTTAGTTGTCAATGGAACTTTATTTTACTTATTTATATGTGGTGCTGAGAATCAAACCATAAATGCTAGGCAAGCGCTCTGCCACAGAGCCACAACTCCAGCCCCTTAGGAGTCTTTCTTGATGTTGTACCTTCAGTGGGTTTTGACAAATGCATAAAGATGTATATCCAGCATTATAATATCACACACAATGGTTTGTTGCCCTAAAAATCCTGTGTCCTGTTCATTGATCCTTCCCTCCCTGTGAACCCTTGGCAACCACTGGTCTTTTTTTTTTTAATGTCCCTATAGCTTTGCTGTTTCTGAAATGTCATGTGGTTGGAATCATATATTATGTAGTCTTTTCAGATTGGCTTTTTAAAAATTAGTAATATGCATTTGAAGTTCTTCCATGTCTTTTCATAGTTTGGTTGCTTATTTCTTTTTAAGTTAATTCTTGTGAAGAGTGTATGGTCTGGGTCTGCATTCTTTTATTTTGTACATTGGATGTTCAGTTGTTGAAAAGACTATCCCTTTTTTTTTTCTTTTTTTTGGGATATTGATACTGGGGATTGAACCCAGAGTGATTTGCCGCTATGCTGCATATGCGGTCCTTTTTTGTTTTGTTTTGTTTTTAATAATTCAACAAATTTCTTTAATTTACAATAAGCTTATAAACTAATAAGAAAACCCCATCCTTTTTATTTTTTATTTTGAGATAGGTTCTCCCTGAGTTGCCAACACTGATCTCCAACTTACGATCCTCTTGCCTCAACCTCCATAGGTACTGGAATTTCAGGCTTGCACCACCATGCCAGCATTCAAAAGATTATCTTTGCTGCATTGATCTGTTTGTCTGTTCTTTTACCAACACCATACTGTTTTGATTACTGTGGCCTTGCAGTAATGTAGTCTTACAAGTCTTGAAGTCATGTAGTGTCCAGTTGATCATTTCTAATATATGGAAAAGCAATTTACTTTATAAGGCATATTAACCTTATATTCTGCAACTTACCATATTACAGTATCTAGAATTTTCAGTTCAATGACAAAAGGCAGTGTGGGGAGGGAAAATCCTTGCCTTGATCCTTATCTTAGTAGGAAAGCTCCAATTTCTTGTTATTAAGATAACTTAAAAGTATAGGTCATTGATTTTAGGTCTTGATTCTTTTCTAATATGTGTATTCAGTGCATTTCCCTCTTTTGCACTGCTTTTGTTATATATTACTAATATAAGTAGGTTATATCTTTATTTCATTTACTTCACAATAGTTTTAAATTTCTCTTGACACTACTTCTTTGACCATATGTTATTTAGAAACATGCTGTTCAATCTCCAAATATTTTGGGATGTTCTAGCTGTTATTGATTTCTTGTTTAATCCTACTGTACTCTTGAGAGTATACTTTGTATGATACTATTCTTTCATATTTATTAAGGTATTTTTTGTGACTAAGAATGTGGTGTGTCTTGTGTTCCAGGTAAGCTTGAGAAGAATGTATTTTGTGATGCTGATGGATAAAATATTCTACATATGTCAATTCAGTCCATTTAATTGATATCACTTAATTCAACAGTATCCTCATTGATTTTCTGTCAGCTGGATATGTCTAATACTGATGGAGGATATTGAAATATCCAAATATAATAGTGGATATACCAATTCTGTTTGTAATTCTATCTAAATGCCTTATGTATTTTTATTCTCTGTAGGCATGTATACATGAAGGAGTAAGTCTTTTTGGAGACTTGATTGCTTTGTCATTTTCAGAAGAACTTTTTAGTGTTTGATTCTTTTAGTTTTTTATTGAATTCTTTTGATACATATGATAGTAGAATCCATTTTGATATAATTATAGAAGCATGGAATATATCTTATTCTAATTAGGACCCTATTATTACATGATGGTGAGATTCACTGTGGTTTAATTCATATGTGTACATAGGAAAATTATTTCAGATTAATTCCACTGTCTTACCTTTTCCTATCCACTCTCCCTTCCTTTCATTCCCCTTTGTCAAATTTACTGAACTTCTACCCTCTTCCTCTTATTGTGGATTAGCTTCCACATATCAGAGAAAACATCTGACCTTTGGTTTTTTGGAACTGGCTTATTTTACTTAGCATATGGTCTCCAGATCCATTCATTTACTGTCAGATGTCATAAAGTCATTTTTCTTAATGGCTGAGTAATACTTCATTGTGTATATATACCACATTTTCTTTATTCATTCATCTGCTGTAGGGTACTTAAGTTGGCTCCATAGCTTAGCTATTGTGAATTGTGCATAGATGGGTCATATGGGGGTTCCATTTTTTGAGGAATCTCCATACAGCTTTCAGAGTGATTGTACTAATTTGCAGTCCCACCAACAATGTATGAGTATACTTTTCCCCCCACATCCTCACCAACATTTATTGTTACTTGTATTCTTTATTTGTTCTTTTTAGTTATACACGACAGTAGAATTCATTCTGATGTAATTATACAAGCACAGAATATATCTTATTCTAATTAAGATACCATTATTATGGATGTACATGATGGTGAGAGTCACTATGGTGTATTCATATGTATACATAGGAAAATTATGTCAGATTCATTTCGCTGTCTTTCCTTTTTGTATCCCCCCTTCCCTGTATTCCCCTTTGTTTAATTTACTGAATATCTATTATTCCTCCCTCCAACATTTATTGTTACTTATATTCATGATTTTTGCCATTCTGACTAGAGTAAGATGAAATCTCAGTGTAGCTTTAATTTGCATTTACTTAATTGCTAGAGATGTTGAAGATTTTTTCATACATTTTTAACCATTTCTATTTCTGTTTTGAGAAGGGTCTATTCAGTACCTTTGCCCATTTATTGATTGGGTTATTTGTGGGGATTTTTTTTTTTTTTTTTGGTGTTTTTTTAGTTCCTTGTATATTCTGGAAATTAACACCCTACCTGAAGTACAGGTGGCAAAGATTTTTCCTCCTATTTTTTAGGCTCTCTCTTCACACCCTTGATGGTTTCCTTTGCTGTGAAGAAGCTTTTTAATTTGATATCATGCCACTTATTGATTTTTTATTGTACTTTTTGCACTTTAGGAGTCTTGTTAAGGAAGTCAGTTCTTGAGCTGATAGGTTAGAGTATTGGGCCTACATTTTCTTTTAGCAGGTCCAGGGTTTCTGGTCTAATTCCTAGGACTTTGATCCATTTTGAGTTGAATTTTGTTCAGGATGAGAGACAGGGGTTAAATTTAATTTTACTACATATGGATTTCCAGTTTTCCCAGCACCACTTGTTAAAGAAGCTATCTTTTTTCCCAATGTGTGTTTTTGGCATTTTGTGTATATGAGATAACTGTATTTATGTGGGTTTGTCTCTGTGTCTTCTGTTCTGTTCCATTGGTCTTCATGTCTGTTTTCGTGCCAATACCATGCTGTTTTTGTTACTATAACTCTGTAGTATAAGTTAAAGTCTGTATTGTGATGCTTGTTGCTTTGCTTTTCTCGCTAAGGATTCCTTTGACTCTTCTGGGCTTCTTATTTTTCCAAGGAAACTTCATGACTGCCTTTTCTATTTCTATGAAGAACATCATTGGAATTGCATTGAATCTGTATAGTGCTTTTGGTAGTGTGGCCATTTTGACAATATTATTCTTCCTATCCAAGAACATGGGAGTTCTTCTAAGGCTGAAGAACTTTTTAAAGAACATTTTTTTTTTTGCAAGGCAGGTTTACTATCTACCAGTTTTCTCCATTTTTCTTTTCTTTTCTTTCTTTCTTTCGTTTTTTTTTTTTTGTGTGTGTGTGTGTGTCTTGTTTTTGTTTTGGTCCAAGAAAGTCTTTATTTCTTGTTAACTTTTAAAGGATAATTTCATTGGATACAGACTTAGTTTGATTGGATTATTTCCTTTCAAATCTTTAAATATTATTCAGCCTATTTTTTCTTACGTGCTTTGTTCCTGAAGAAAAGTCTGATGTAATTATGACTTCTCTTTAGGTAAGTTACATTGCCTCTGGCTTCTCTTTTTTCTTCTCTGATTTTCTGCAATTTAAATATGTTATGCCTAGATATAGATTTTTGAGAGGAAGTGCTGGGGATCAAACCCAGGGTCTTATTCCAGCTAGACATGCTCTCTATACCCCTAGGCTATACCCCCAACACTGGTTAGATTTTTCATATTGGTGTTTGCTATTCTCTGCATTTCCTGGATCTGTGATTTGATGCATAAATTAATTTTAAAAATTCTTGACCACTATTGCTTCAAACATTTTTTTATTTAAACAAGCTTCACACATCACATTTGGTTATGCCTCTTATTTTTCTTTTAATCTCAACCAATGCCCTTTTCTTCCCCTGCTGGCATTGACTTGTTCATAAACTAGGATTTTTTTTCCTGTGGAGTATCTCATACTATGTCTGTTTCATTTTAGTATTGTTTATTTAACTTGTTCCCTACATCTTCTTAAATAGAAGTTAGCTAGAGAGACTTGATTATACTTACAGTTAACATATTTTGCCAAAAAAATACATACATATATATGTATACATATATACATACACACACATATATATCCTCATGGTTTACAAATTATGTCTATTCCTAGTGATGTTTAAATTTATCACTGTTCAGATGGCAATAGCCTAATCTTTTCCTTATAAATCTCCCCATACACCTTTAATATACTGATTTTATTCTTTGTTTACCTCTTTTCAAATCAGTAGTTTCCTTAGAGTTGCAAAGTGATTTGTCATTTTGTCATTCTTTTGCTATTAAGGAGCTGGATTCTTCTCTAATAATTGTTCCCTTAAGCTATCAGAATTATTATCTACTCTGAAATACAGGTCTATGCACAGAATGCTTAACTCTATCTTTTTAATTGCTAATTTCCTTACAATAATTTCAATAATTTACCTAATTTTCAATATTTGACCACATTATCCATACTTAATATTCTTTAAAATTTTCTATTACTTACATTCCCTTATATAATTCTATCTATGGCTTATTCCCTCTTGATTAATTGTTCTGTAACTTCATGTATCATAATAGTTTTTTTCCCAACTGTGCAAACAGCTTCAGTGCCAGCAGCCTATAGATAGAGGCCAGGCAATGGTTCAGGGCCACAGTTTGTTTTGGCACGGGACACGATGAGAGACCATATTAGTTTTTAAAAAGCACACTCTTTAAAAATAAATTCTCTGCTGAAGGTGGTTGCTCATGTCTGTAGTCCCAATTACTTGGGATTTGGGAGTTTAAGATGGGAGGATCACTAAATCCAGGAGTTTTGAGGTAAGCCTGAGCAACATAGCAAGATGCCATCTAAAAAATAAACAAACTCAACTCTTCTAAAATGTTTTTGCTTTAATTTTAAAAATTCCAGGGCTAGGGATATACCTCAATGGTAGAGGTCCCTGCTTGAATCTCTAGTACTACAAAAAAAATCCTATTGCATTTCTTCACTTTATATTTTTACTAACATATTGTGATGACTGCTCGCAGCATTTTATTTTCTTTCATTTATTAATACTCTTTTGAGGCTATGAATTCCTCTTGGCTACATTATTCCTTGAAAATATTTTTATATTTAACATTTAAATCTAAATATTATTTAATATTTTAAACAGTTATACTTTAATATTTTAATAGTGACAAAGAGAATGAGATTAGATATTTTTAACTTACATGATAGGTTAAAACTATTTTAAAATAATGAATAGTTTCATTTTTCTGCTGTAAAAATAATACATACTTATTTTATTCTTTACAAAATAAGCTTCTATATATTGTCTTATACTTTTCATATGACAGTGCATTCACATCTTTACATATTTGCACGTATAAATACACACTATCATTTTAATTCTTGCTAAATGTTTGCTAAATGTTAGTCATCATTTTTGTTGCTATTTTTATCATTGTTCATTATTACAATCATCTTACCTATAAATCATTATATGTTGGGCAGTACAATAAGACATACACTTCATTCCCATTTATAATTGCAAAAACTGATATTCAGAGAGATTAGGTAACATCTAAGCTTTGAAGTGGCAGAACAGATTTATTCAAGTTCGTTGGATTACATGCCCATAATCTTAGCTCTTAAGTTCCTCTATCTAAACCAAAATATACTCAATAAATCTTATATTGTCCCCAAATGTCATTTCCAGTTTTTGTTATTGTAAGCAATGCTAGTATATAACTTTGTGTATACATGGTTACATAACAAAGTTACATGCCATTTTTCCCCTCTAGTTGCTTTTAAGATTTTCTCCTTTTTGTTGATTTACAGTTATTTGATTATGTGCTACTGTGATATAATTTGTTTTTTAAAATTCTACTTGTAGTATACTGAAAATGTTGAATCTATAAGATATGTAGCTGTTATAAAATTTGAAAATTTTTGTTCCTATTTCTTCAAATATTTTTTGCTGTACTCCCTTTTCCTCACAATTCAGTTACATATATGTTAGACTTCTTGATAAGATCCCACATGTCACTTATGCTCTGTTTATTTATTTTCAGCCTTCTTTTTTCTCAATTTTCAGTTTGTTATATTTTAAAGTTAACTTACCTTTTATTCAGCCATATCTACTCTACTGTTTATCCCAAAAGTTATATTTTTATTTCCTTGCTGATATGCCAAGTATATCCATTTCATATACACACACACACACACACACGAAGAGAGAGTATATCTATCTATAAATACACTATCTATACCACCTATATTTATATACTATTCATATTTATAAATAGCATATATATATTATACATTAGATATATATGTATATATGTACACATATATAGTACAAATTCTACTTGGATCTTTTAAAAATATTATTTATTTCTCCCCTCATTGTAATCATGTTTTTCTTTATTTATAAAGATATGGAGTATATTGCATATCTTTCTTTTATGTATTAGAGATGAACCCAGGGGAGCTCTACCACTGAGCTACATCTCCAATCCTTTTTCTTTTGAGACCAGGTCTTACTACATTGCCCAGGCTGGCTTTGAACTTGAAATCCTCCTGCCTCAGGTCTTCTGGTTGCTGGGATTTTGTATACCTTTTAAATATTATTCTCTTTTGTTTTCCACATGTGTTATTTCTGTTTATTTTTATTGATTGATAATTTTTCTCCTGGTTTATGAGTCATATTTTGTTATCCCTTTGTATGCCTGGTAACTTAAAATTGATGCTGGGCATTATGAATTGTATGTTGTTGGTTGCTGAATTTCATCATTTAAATACTTTCAATTTCATTTAAATAATATTGTATAATGGAGAGACTGAGAGTATAGCTCATTCTTGTGTAGAGTGCTTTGCTGGCATGTATGAGACCTTGAGTTCAGTCCTTAGCACTGAAAAAAAAAAAGAAAGAAAGAAAGAAAGGAAAGAAAAAGTAAAGAAATAAAGGATAATGCAATCTTACAAATTTTTCATAACTTTTCTGGTTTCTGTTTTATGATTTTCTTTTATTCCATTGTAGATGCATATTTAAATATTTTAGTTGTTTTCATGAGCATTTTAAAAAAGAAATTTGTGGGTATATCCAGAAAACATTACATACACTCTTTTATTATCTGAAATCCAGAAAAATGGCAAAATATTGGCTGCTTGATCATTACTGGGCATTAGAAGAAGGAAGTCCTACAGGTAATACATAGTAGACACAGAAGTTTGTCTATTGAAACCTTCAACTTCTTTTATGGTAGAGATAACTTAGGTGCTGTATTAAAACCAGAGGAATCAGTATGGAATCAGGTCAAGTAAAAGGATAAATTCTTATGTTTCTCTTTTTTTCCCCTATTTCAGGCATGTTCCCTGGAACCTCCATGAGCCAAAAAAAGGCCAATTTCATTTCACTGGAAACCTGGATATGATGTATGTGTTCATTTTTGAATTCATGTTTGAACCCAATTCTGTGGCTCAGAGACAGGTTTTAGGAATTAGGTGTAGCCTCATTTTCTGCTTTGAGAACCATCAGGAAGCTCTAATAATTTTGTTTCCTGGATTGAAACCCTCTTGAGCAGGGAGTCTGTCTCAGTGAACCGTAGATCTTAGTGTCACAGTGTGGTTTAGAAATTGTTCATCCTGTATTCTACAGTGTTAATCTATCATGAAGAACCTGCTCTGGCAGTAATAATAGGAAATTTCTAGGTGATAGTTTAAAGGGTTTCTAAGACATGACAGAGATAGACTACTTTATTCAAAAATATGCATATCTTCAATAATTTGATATTATCTTTGGTGCTGGAGATAGATGGACAGCACTGTGCTTTCAAGAATAAAGATTCTCTGCCAAGAGGAGGCAAATACAACATACCAAGGATATATAGACCAAACTATGGGAACAAATCAGGGAAGACAATATGAACTTACAGCTGAGGAAAATTTCAAATTTGAATAAGAGTTAATTAGAAGGGGCTGGATTTCAGGTGGAGTGTCCAGCAGGGGCAAAGTCAAAAATATGAGAATACATTGTATATCACTTAGGATGATGTCAGATGCTGAAAAAGGTAAGCCTTACATTCTGTTAACAATAAAGAATTATTTTCATTCAAGTAGAATTTGAAGTAGATATTCCTGATGCACATATATCTCTGTTCTAGTTAATAATTTGAGGGATTCAGGGTCTTTTCTATCTTGTGGCTTCACCATATTTCATACATAACTTCCAAACCAACATGCTTTTCTGCATCAAGCCAGCAAGCTGAATAAACAACACGAAGAATCTCCTTCAGAAGTTGCAACAGATCACTTCTGTTCACACCTATTGGCTGGAGATCAATCATGGCCCCATCTACTGCTTGGTGGCTTAGAAGTGTAGTTGAGCTGTATGACTACGGAAGACAAAGGAATAGATTTTCTGGTTAACTTTCTGCCAGATGTCTTATTTATTTTTTTATTTGTTCTAATTAGTTATATATAACAGTAGAATGCATTTTGACACATCATACATAAGAGGAGTATAACTTCTCATTTGGGTTATACATGATGTAGAGTTACATAGGTCATGTAATCATATATGCACATGGGGTAATAATGTCTGATTCATTCTACTATTATTCCTACCCCCATCCCCCCTCCCCTCCCTTCACTCCTTTCTGTTTAGTCTAAAATACCACTATTCTACCCCCTCCTGTATTGTGTATTAGCATCCACATATCAGAGAAAATATTGGGCCTTTGGTTCTTTGGGATTGGCTTATTTTGCTTAGCATGATGTTCTCCAGTTCCATTCATTTACTAGCAAATGCCATAATTTCATTCTTCTTGAAAGCTGAGTAATATTCCATTGTGTGTATATATCACAATTTCTTTATCCATTCATCTGTTGAAAGGTTCCTAAGTTGGTTCCATAGTTAGCTATTGTAACTTGAGCTGCTATAAACTTTGATGTGGCAGCATCACTATAGTATGCTGATTTTAAGTCTTTTTGGTATAATCCTAGGAGTGGGATGACTGGGTCAAATGGTGATTCCATTCCAAGTTTCTGAGGAATTGCCATATGGCTTTCCATAGTGTTTGCACCAATTTGCAGTCCCACCAGGAATGTGTGAGTCTACTCCCCCCCCCCACATCCTCGCCAGCATTTATTGTTGCTTGTATTCTTTTTTTTTTTTTAACATTTTTTTAGTTGTTGATGGATCTTTATTTTATTCATTTATTATTTATATGTGGTGCTGAGGATCGAACCCAGTGCCTCACGCGTGCTAGGCAAGCATGCTGAGCTACAGCCCCAGCCCGTTGCTTGTATTCTTGATGATTGCCATTCTGCATGGAGTGAGCTGAATTCTCAGTGTAGTTTTAATTTGCACTTCTCTAACTGCTAGAGATGTGGAACATTTTTTTTCATTATTTGTTGATCAATTATATTTCTTCTGTGAAGTGTCTGTTCAGTTCCTTTGTCTATTTATTGATTGGATTATTTGGGTTTTTTGAGTTTTTTTATATATATATATATATATATATATATATCCTGGAGATTAATGCACTATCTGAGGTGTGCCACATGTCTTAATTTCTGGGATCTACAGGTAATGCTGTCCTACTAGTTTTAAGTGGAAATACTGTCAAAAAGTAAAGCTGGAGAGATAGCCAATATTCAGATCCTGGCCTTATATACCATGCTACAAAATTTGGGACCCATTCGGAGAGCCACTGGGGAGTAATTTGAGGATTTTAATTTGGGAAGCTTATGTTTGTGTTTAGAAAGATCATTCTAGCAGTAGTGTGTGTGTGTGTTTTGCTGGCGATGGAACCTTGGGGCTTCAAGTATGCTAGGCAAATGTTGTACTATTGAACTATGTCTCCAGATCCTAGCAATATTTTTAAGAGGCAATATAACAGAGTAATTAAAATTTCATTTCTAGAGGTTCTGTGCCTGAATTTTACTTTTAGTTTTCCCATTTACCAAAGTTAGGCCTTGAGAAAGGTCTAATCCCTAAAGTTTGTATTTTCTTTTTTTTTTTGGTACCAGGGATTGAACTCAGGGATTTTACCACTTTAGAGACAGGGTCCCATCATTTAGAGACAGGGTCCCATCATTTTGCTTAGCACCTCACTGTTGCTGAGGCTGGCTTTGAACTTGCGATTCTCCTGTCTCAGCCTCCCTAAGTGCTGGGATTTCAGGCATACACCACCATGCCCAGCTAAGTTTATATTTTCTTAACTGTAAAAATAGAGAACACACTAATACCTATTTTATACAATTATCCAAAATAGCATAAAACTTAAATTTAGCTGTAGTACCTGATGCCAATACGACATAAATATTAGCTCCTGTTGTTGTTCATGGTGATATTGTATTGATAGTAAGAGAGAATGTCTGAAAATAAGAACCAAGAAGGTAAATCAGTCAAATCATTCTAATAACCCAGGTACAAAATGAGCCAATGTGATAGCAGTAGGATGCAGAGGAAGGATAAACATGATTTTGTTCTTGACACAGCAGGAGGTGAGGAAGAATGAGGTAAAAACATGATTTGTAAGTTTCTGCCTTAGGTTGCTTCCTGGATGGTAGTTTCATTCAAAGAGGTAGGCAGTGTAGTAGTGGATTTGCTTGGGAAGACTGGTGTTTGATTTAGGATTTCTGGGCACTTTAACACCTTCCTCTCCAGTGCCTTGACAGAGCCTATTTCTTACTGAGTGTTGGTCTCCTTCACTGTGTCTTCTGTAAGGACTTTCGTGGGCCAGGCTGGGAGTTTCATTCATTCCAGCCTCAGAAAAAAGCAAAGAGAGAAAACAGGTTTACCAGATCTCAACATTCAATGTGAAGTTATTGTTATTGCTTTGTTTCCTAGGGCTTTTATAACCACAGCTTCACAGGTGGGACTCTGGGTCATTCTGTGTCCAGGACCCTACATTGGTAGTGACTTAGACCTTGGAGGCTTGCCCAGGTAAGTTGTGATCTCAGGGTCTCTAGGTGTGACTGCACATGGCCTATAAGCACATTCAAATGGAATCTGAGCAAAGTGTTTTTCTTTTTTTTCTATGTACATTTTTCTTCTGCATTATTTTGTCCTTTTAATGACATAGTGAATGAACCATAAAGTATTTGGGATTATATAGTATTTTAAAATAAATCTCTTATCTCTGCAGTGCTGATGGTGTAGAGTTCATATTTATTCTTAAAGTAAAAAGTAATGGCTACCACTTAAACAATATCTTTATGAGTTCTATGGTTTGTGGTAGCAGAACAAATAGCAAGGCCAATTATCTGTTTTCAAAGAGGGTTTTTGTCATTTTTGTTGTTTTGTTTCAGGCCTTTTTTTTATTGTAGTAAAATACACATAATAAGAAATCTTCCATTTTAACCACTTAAAAGATGCATTTCCATGACATTGACTACATTCAAAATGTTGAATATCACTACCATTATCTAGTTCCAGAACATTTTCATACTCTAAAAGAAAAATCTGTATCTCAGTCTCTCCCCATTTTTTCTCCCCTTCAGTCACAGTGGCAACCATTATTCTACCCTTTAACTCTACAGATTTGCCCATTCTGGATATTTCATGTAATTGGAATCAGACAATATGTGGCCTTTTTGTCTTTTTTTTCACTTCACATAATGTTTTCAAGGTTCATCCACATTGTATCAGTACTTCATGCCTTTTTATAGTCTGGTAATTTCCAGTAAAGAGGTTCCCCTGCTACCAGCTTCAAAACAGCTTTATAAAAAATCTCATTTTAGACTAGAAGTTGACAAATTCTTCCAGATTGTAAATATTTTAGACTTTATGGGCTGTATGCACTCTCTTTTGCAACCATTCAATTCTGCTGATGTAGCACAGAAGTTCCTGTGGCAATATGTAAATAATTGGCTGTGATGTTGTGCCAGTAAAACTTTATTTACAGAAACAACAGGTCTGATTTAGCCTGTGGGCTGTAGTTTGGTGAGCTCTGCTCTAGATCATCCTTACATACCCCACCCTTGCATTTTGAGGAAAGGCTATGGATTAAGTGATCAGCTATTTGTAGCTGGCACCCATTGCTCTTTCTTGAAGCTGGATTAAACCCTCACAAATGCTATTACAGTGTGTATGTGCAAATGTAGGCTGTCTGTGTTTTCATCCTTCTACACTTGAACATTTCTTATTTTTGTCTTCTATTCCAAGTCTGAGTCTCCCTTTTTTGATCCTAGCTGGTTACTCAAGGATCCAAACATGAAGCTGCGGACAACTTATAAGGGCTTCACTAAAGCAATGAATTTTTATTTTGATCACCTGATTCCTAGGATCTTGCCATTGCAGGTAAAACCCAATCCCTCATTTCTACAACTAGGGAAAGTAATCACCTGACTTAATTTCCTGAGGGCTTACCAATTTCTATGCATTCTGAAACAGGGAGAATATTAGCAACTGCTAATTCCAGATTTTAATTGCTCTGCTTTTATGCCTTTACTTCACTGGCTGCCCAAATGAACAAGGCTTTTAAACTCAGATGTGCCTGGCAGTATACTTTGAGCTCTATGTTCTGTATATCTTTGTTTTGTCTTGCCCATTGTTTACTTGTTCTTTGCATCACTTAAATGGAATTAGTGATTATCATCAAAATGTCTTAATTTCATTGTAAAGACAGCTACATGTCAATTCTTTACAAACAACAGTGTGTACGGGTGATCTTAGATCAGTGACTTTGTAGAAGTTATAATTTCTTTGACTTTTAATATACCGCCTGGTAATAAAACCAGCTGTCTGGGCTGGGGTCGTAGCTCAGTGGTAGAGTACTTGCCTAGCACATGTGAGACACTAGGTTTAATCTTCAGCACCACATAAAAGTAAATAAATAAAATAAAGGTATTGTGTCCATCTACAACTAAAAATAAATAAGTAAAATAAAACCATGCTGTCATGTATACTCTTTATTTAAGTAGAAGTTGTGATCTATTATCTTTCTAAAATGGTTGGGGAACACAAAAAGGACTATATCCAGACAGTGCCCCACTTATGGTAATTCAGCATAAGATTTTTTGACCTTATGATCATGCAAAAGCTGTATGCTTTCAGTAGAAATCATATTTTGGCTTTTGAATTTTGATCTTTTTCATAGCTAATGATAGATGTTATGATATTCTTGTGTTGCTGGGCAGCAACAGCAGGCCTGTAATCCCAGTCACATACCCCCAAGGAGAAATAACCAGTATCTACAGTGTACCACATTGCTAAGATATGATTTTCAGTACATTAGGTGTATTAAATACATTTTTGACCTAATGATATTTTCAACTTATGATGGCTTCATTGGGATGTGACCCCATGGCAAGCTGAGGAACATCAGTATGAGGTAGAAAAAGAGCAGAGAGGAGTAACAAGTATATAACATCTGTTACATATCAAGCCTTTGCACCAAGTAATTAACATTTGCCTAGCTTATTTTATGCTCACAGTAATAATGTGAAGGATAAAATCCTATATGCCCTGCTGACAAACACTGAAAGACTCTCAAAATCTGCTTCTTCCCTCTCTTGTCCTATCCATCCAGTGAGGAATGCAGATTAAAGAACAGAAACTAATGAGAGAAGACTCCATTGTAGACTAAATGGAGGCAATGACAAGGCTTGTATATGATTAGCCTTGACTACTCACATGGTATGAATTTACTAGGAACTGATTTGACTCCTAATGCTGTGAGAATCTAACTCTGAGAATCTCAGAGTTAATTAGGCTCACAGAAGTCATTAAAATGCCTAAGTGACTAAACAACATAAATCAGTGTGCCATTTGGGAGAGAGGAGAGATGGTATTTTACAGAGACTAGAGCTATGCCATCTGATTAGCCATAGGCACATGTGCTATTTCAGTTTAAGCTAATTAAAATTCAAAACAATTAACAATTCAGTTTCCCAGTCACAATAAACATCTTTCAAGTGGTCAATAGCCACATGTGTCTGGTTGCTACTATATTGGACAAAGGAAATATAGAACATTTTTCATCATTTCACAGAATTCTGAAGGACACTGCTAATCTAGAATGTTCATCCTGTCCCCTACTGAGGACTTCTCATTCTCAAGAATCCTGCCTGGAAAACTAAGTTAGTAATCAGAAAATTACTGAGTAAGCATGCAAACAGGGCCTGAGAAAGTTGGGGAGTCACAACAGTGTTTTATTATGGCCTCATGAATGGGCACTTTCCTACTTACTACTGAGTGTCCTTCTTTTAGAACTTTCTATTATGTTTATCAGATTCAGTGTTTCTTCAAATAGTCCCAGGTGCTGCCAACATCTAGATCTTCTCTCTTTAGTTTCTGTTCTTTAATCTGCATTCCTCATTGGATGGATAGGACAGGAGAGGGGAGAAGCAGATTTTGAGAGTCTTTTAATGTTTGTCAGCAGGGCATATGGAATTTAAAGGTTTGAAAGGAGCAGCACTGTTTTCATCTCTGTGTTCCCTTTTCTTGCTTGTCAGAGTATATTATCAGTCAGGTAGTCCTTGCTTGCTGAATATGCTCTCATTTTGCCATGTAGAGTTTATTCTAGGTCATGATGATCAAGTTTTGAAGTGAAAACACATATATATAGTCCTAGATTTTGTCCAGATTTCTTCCTGCATTATTGGTCTGGAATTTAATTCTTAATGGTCAAAACAATATTTTTCTTATGTTTACATGCTGGAAGGTGTATCTCACGTTGCCACATATGTTCTTGACTCGCAGAAGTCATTAAAATGCCTAAGTGACTGTTTTAGTCAGCTTTTTTGCCACTACAACCAAAAGGCCTGACCAGAACAATTATAGAGGAGAAAAGGTATATTTAAGGGCTCATAGTTTTAGAAGTCCTAGTTCATAGAAGGCTGGCTCCATTCCTTGGGATGTGAGGTGACTCTGAACATCATGGCAGAAGAGTGTGGAGGAGAGAAGCAGCTCACATCATGGTGACCAAGAAGCAGAGAGAGGGAGGTTTCCACTTCCCAGATACAAATATATACCCAAAAGCCACGCCTCAATTCCTACTTCCTCCAGCCATACCCAACCACTTCAGTTACCACTCAGTTAATCCCTATCATGGGATTAATTCACTGATTGGGTTAAGGCTCTCACAACCCATTTCTCCTCTGTACCTTCTTGCATTGTCTCACACATTAGCTTTTGGGAAACATCTCACACCAAACTATAACAGTGACTAAACAGCATAAATCACTGTGCCATTTGGGATAGAGGAGAGATGGTCTTGAGAGTAAGTTGAGTTTCAACAAATTTGGAGCCAACAAATTTGCCTAATTTGTGACAGGAGCAAGATAAGGAGAGAAAATACATTAGTTGACAGGGATTTTGTATTGAGAGAGCTATGAAAATAGAGGATGATTGAACATGTTCACATTGACAGAAAGGAACCAGTAGGGAAGGAAAATTTGAAGGTATTTGCAAAAGGCCATAATTTAGAGAGGAGAAGGGGAGGTGATTCAGGGGAAGAGTTTGGACTAATAGAGAACCATGAAGAACATCAATATTGAGAGGTGTGTGGGACAACAGGAGCTCACAAAGGAGATTGAGAAAGAGTAACTACAGAGGCAGACCCTATTAAGCGAGAACACACTATAGAAGGTGTGTGCAGTAGAAGGGAGGATTTTAAGGAGGAGGCAGTCAAGAGTGTCCAACTTGCTGAAAGAGCAGTTAAATCAGGACTAAAACTTTGTTTGAATTTAGCCAGAAGAAGATCAATGCTAATAATTTAGGTAGATTTTGAAGAGTGGAAGTAGGACCACAGTGGTTAAAAAAGTAGATGAGAAGGTAAGAGGCCAAGACTGAGTGCAGAAATTTTCACTAAGTTTAGCCATAAAGATGAAAAGACAAGAGTGTTGTACCTGGAGGGAGGTATAGTCCAGGCAAGTTATTTTTAACTTAGGGCCTTAAGTCAACTAAAATGAGGGTAAGAAGGTTCATTAATGAAAAAGAAGAAGATACAGAAGACAGAGTCCTCCAAAGATAAAAGTTCCAGAGAAGTGGGAAAAAGATGACATCTAGCACAGAGAAGATGAGATAACCCTTTGATAGAAACAAGGACTCTTCATTCATTGAACTGGTGCCAACGTGAGAAGGATGGTTGGGGATGTTTGAGGCCTCAGACTTAATACATTGACTTGAGGAGGAAATAATGGGAGTTATGAGGGAGTATTAGGAAAGATAGAATTCTAAGAGTGTTTGACTTCCCAGAAGGAAGAATTGAATGAGAGAAATTACTAGAACTATGCTGCTACATGGGATAGAGTATCATTTGTATGCCTGTGCTCAGTAAACTCAGAAAATATCGTCTTTTTTCTACCAGTAGATTCACTCTCAAATTCTCATCTCCTTGACCTTTAGTATAACCGGGGAGGCCCCATCATTGCTATGCAAGTTGAGAATGAATACGGTTCATATTATCTGGATAAAAAGTATATGCCATATGTCAAAAAGGTAAGTTCTCCTTTAAATTTTCTCTGTATTTATATACTTCTCTTCTCACCAGCAAAGTGAAAAAATTAAGTAACAAGTTTGTGGAGTCAGCATATCCTGAGTACCTGTAGACTTGCATAGAACCATGGGATATGAAGGTGAAGGTCCAGTTTCATTTTTCCATATATTTACATTCTAGAATGGGGACTGAAAACTACCACACAATGCTAATGTAAGGCAAAAAGTGATGTTAAGATGCTTTTTCTGTAGGTATCACAGCTCTCTTTTAGTTGATGTTTACATAATACATACTTTCAACTTTTCTGTATCCATTTGTTTAAGGTACATGTCTTATAAACAGTACAGAATTGGAATTCGTTTTTGTTAATTCATCATGAAAATTTTTGCCTTGTGAATGAGGTCATTTGGTTTGTTTACATTTAGTGTAATTGGTGATGTATTTGTATTTAAATCTATCATCTTGTTTTTTTTTTTTTTTTTTTTGTCTTACGTGTTTTGTGGTCCCCTTTCTTCTTTTGTTCTTTTGGATTGATTATTTTTTATTATTTTATTTTATTTTCTGATAGCTTTCTCTACATTTTTCCACTATTCTTTTAGTATTTTCCATACAGTGTAAAGTTTGTGCTCTTGAATGATTAACATCTAAGTTAATATGTTTGCCTATTCCAGGGAAAATCAACATAGAACAGTTTAATTATATTTTACTCCATTTTACCTTAGGTATTATTGTTATCATTTGTTTTAGTGCTATATATACATTTTTACCCACAGAAATTATTATTACTTTTATTATGTAGAGTTAATGATCATTTAGATTTCCTCAGAAATTGTTTGTTTCTTCCCCTCCATCTCTGTAACTATGAGTTTTCATCTCTCATGATAGGAGAGGACATTTGCCAGCTATTTGTTCTTTTAAAATTTGTCCTAAATGTTTCCTTGTTGGACCTCATACTCATAGGACCATGGCCTTATATTATGGTCCTCAATTTGAATGAGAGGCAAGCCTGATAGTGCTCTGGGTGATGTCCCCAATTGACACAGGCAAATAATCTAGCTTCCTGAACTAGGTGAGATAAAGGATAGTTTGCTGTAATTATGTGAGAGCAAACTTCTGGTCTTTTTTCTTTTTAATTTTTTTTTAGACATTGATAGGCCTTTATTTTATTCATTTATTTATATGTGGTGCTGAGAATCCAACCCAGTGCCTAACACATGCTAGGCAAGCGCCCTGCCACTGAGCCACAACCCCAGCCCAACTTTTGGTCTTTTTTCCTGCAGGATGAGGGAGAATACAAAGGACAAGATGTCTGTGGAATTCCAGAGAAGGCAGTCTAATTTTGAATCTAGGGGAGTGCTATCTTGATAATATCTTATAATGGGTTCCTGTTTAAGAAGTGGACACCAGGAACAGGCTTGTGATTTGGGTCCCAGATAGTGCTCAAAAGGCTTGGAGGTTCCTAGAGACTTTAGGCACTTTACAGAGAGAAAGTGAAAGAACTGAGGGTCAGTAGGACATATAGAGTAGTTGGGAGAATCTGCACATAAGGACATACATAGGGAAGAGACATTTTCTCACATAGAAGAGAGAGACTATTTGGCTCATGCTCTGGTGATTAATGGATCACCTCTTTCCCAAAGACCTTAGATCAGACCAAGCCTTTGTCTCAGGATCCAAGAGTCATCAGGTAAGGGTCCCTTCCTCCATCAGGCCAAGTTAGTCAGAAGCTAGAAACAAGGAACAGAAGGAGAGATAGTAGTTGATATTTGGTACCTCTGAGAACTGCCAGGGTCAGGCTCAGGATATCAGACCTTTGTGCAACACCGGGGAGTCACCCAGTCTTCTGCCTTCAGTTGTCTCAAGGCTTTCTCTGTCCCATGCAAAAATTCTCTTCCACAGAAAGGAAACCAAAGAAAATCAGGACTGACATTTACAATGCCTAGGCAAAGGGGAATTGGCTCTGCCAGCCCAGGAAGCCTATTATCTGAATCTTGTAGACTGGCTATTCACTCTTTTTTTTTTAAACATTGTTAATTTTTTCATTTGTTCCTATTAATTATACATGACAGTAGAATATGTTTTGACATTATAAATATAAGGAGTATAACTTCCCATTCTTCTGGTTGTACATGATGTGGAATTACATTGGTCATGTATTCATATATGCATATGGGAAAGTAATGTCTAATTCATTCTACTGTCTTTCCTATTTCCATTTCCTCTCCCTTCCCTTTATTCCCCTTTGTCTAATCCAGAGTACTTCTAATCTTCCCTACCCCTCCTTATTGTGATTTAGCATCTCCATATAAGAGAAAACATTTGGCTTTTTATTGTTTGAGATTGGTTTATTTCACTTGGCATTATAGTTTCCAGTTCTGTTCTTTTACCAGCAAATGCCATAATTTCACTTCTCTTTATTTCATTGTGTAAATGTACCACATTCCATTGTGTAAATGTACTACATTTTCTTTATCCATTCATCTTTTGAAGGGGCAGATAGGCTGATTCCATAGTTTAACTATTGTGAATTGAGCTGCTATAAACATTGATGTGGCAGCATCACTATAGTGTACTGATTTTAAGTCCTTTGGGTATAAACTGAGGAGTTGGATGACTGGGTCAAATAGTGGTTCCATTCCAAGTTTTCTGAAGAAACTCCATACTGCTTTCCATAGTGTTTGCACCAATTTGCAGTCCCACCAGCAATGTATGAGTGTACCTTTTTCCTCACATCCTGCCAACATTTATTGTAGCTTGTATTCTTGATGTTTGCCATTCTGACTAGAATGACATGGAATCTCAGTGTAGTTTTAATTTGCATTTCTCTAACTACTAGAGATGTTGAACATTTTTTCGTATATTTGTTGAACAATCATAATTCTTCTGTGAAGTGCCTGTTCAGTTCCTTTGCCCAGTTATTGATTGGGTTATTTGGGTTTTTTGGTGTTAAGTTTTTTGAGTTCTTTATATATCCTGGAGATTAATGCTGTATCTGAGGTACAGGTGGCAAAGATCTTCTCCCATTCTGTAGGCTCTCTCTTTACATTCTTGATAGTTTTCTTTGCTGTGAAGAAGCTTAAGTGACTGACAGATGCCTGTTTTTATAAATTTCAGAGCAAGAGGACTAAACATTTGAATGGAGCTTAGGGCTCCAAGAAAAGGCAATGAATCATTGGTTCATTTTACTCACCCTTCCATAGATCCTGGATGAGCCCCCAAAAGATGCAGCACCGAGCAGGTCTGGGTGGGTTTTTTTATCTCATGAATTTGAAGAATGAAATCCATTAACACAAGAGTGAGAGCAAAGTAACAGGAATCATTAGAGTAATAGAAAGAAAGCAGAGGGGGCTGGGGCTGTAGCTCAGTGGTAGAGCGCTTGCCTCGCATACAAGAGTCACTGGGTTCGGTCCTCAGCACCACATAAAAATAAATAAATAAAATAAAGCTATTGTATCCATCTACAACTAAAAAAAAAAATTAAAAAAAAAATAGAAAGAAAGCAGAGACATGCATGGTGGTGCATGCCTATAATCCCAGCACCTCAAGGGGCTGAGATGGGCGATTGTGAGTTCAAAGCCAGCCTTAGCAACTTAGCAAGGCCCTAAGCAACTTAGCAAGATTGTGTTTCTAAATAAAATATAAAAAAGGGGTGGTTAAGCACTCCTGGGTTTGAAAAAAAAGGCGGGGGATTGGGTCGCAAGAAAGGGTTGCTGAAGGGTGTGTGTTTTCGAGGGATTTATGTGAATTTACAGGGTTAAGGAAGCTAGCCATGACCGAATCCTGGGTAAGGAACTCAGTGTCCAAAATCTCTCCACACACTCTTTCATCCAATCAGGTTATCATGCCTTTTTTTTTTTTGGATGGGGTCTGTGCACTAAGCAAACTATATCTCAATATCATTTAGTTTTCCTGCTTGTAGAGAAATTGGCCTGACCTCGATTAGGCCTGACTTTTTATGTCTGTAGTTTCTCAGTCCTGCTACGCAGAAACCTGACCTTGGAGGAGCCCAAGTTTCCTATCGCCTGTTTTAATTCTTTCTCCTGCCTCAATAGTAAAACTCACATTGTATCTAACCAATATAAATTTTAGAATAGTACCATAAAACATAAATATATTTATATTTTCTAGATAATAAGAAAGCGGAAAAGAGACATTTTAAATTTCTTTTCCTTCTTTCTCAAACTGAAATGTCTTCCTTGGGATATACCTGACTGTTGCTCTAATTAAAGAGTGCTTGATGATTTTAAAATATGCACATAAGCCTGAGGCTTACATTATCTTTGGATTCCCAGGAGAGAAGAGGTTGTCTGTATTTACAAAGAGAAAATCAGCGTTTGTTAAATCAAATCTGTCTTGTACCAGGCAAGACCATGGTAATTACATAGCTCCCTGAATGTACATGTCTTAAATCACTATGTATTTTAGATAAAATTTCCTTGAAAGACCTTGTCTAGTGCAAACTTGTTTGTCTGCCCAAGCAGTATAGGGAACCTAGGAAAAGGACCTGGGTTCTGGTCCAGGTCCTTTTGGTTCTGGTCCTTGAGTATCACAAAAGCATCAAGCAGTAAAAGTATGATTTTCTGATTTTGTTTGATTATTTATTATTTCTGTTTCTTTGCCAAGAAGTCTGTGAACACATTAATTATATATATTTGAAAACCTATGTCTAATAAATCTAAGATCTAATCTCATAAGGATCTGTTTCCTTTGTAATTTTTCTTATGGTTTCCATAAAGTATAATCTAACGTATGCCTAGTCACTTCTTTATTCAATCTCATGAGAAAATGAGATCATTTGAGACCTTTGCCATCCCCCAGATTGATTCATTTTTGCTTCTGGCAGGTATTTGCAATGATTTGAAACTGGTCCTTGTGAAATAGAATTCTTTTTTTTTTTAATTTATTTTTTAGTTGTTGATTGACCTTTATTTGTTCATGTATTTATATGCGGTGCCGAGGATCAAACCCAGTGCCTCCCACATGCGAAACAAACACTCTACCACTGAGCCACAATCTCAGTCCTGTGAAATTGAATTCTTATTCACCCTTTTTATAGGGTCTTGGATGAAAGCCTAGGATTTTTTGTAGTTCCTCCACTGAGGTAGTCCTCAAACTGCAGTTTCTTTCTCCAAGTCTTATAATATTGCTGGCAACCCTTCGAAATTTCTCAGAATCTCAACTGATACTTTAGGAATGAGCCACTGTCTCATGGGAAAGCAATACCAAATACTAGCCCTCTTCCTCTCTAGGATCTGGGCTCCTCACATTCTATTTTATATGTGCAGCATCTCCAAATAAGTCTTTAGAAAATATCTTGTCCAGCTGTCTAGTTGTTATTAGAAGGAAAGTTCATTGGATATAAAAAGCCTATCATCCCTAGAAATAGAATCTGTTTCTATTCCTGTGAGTTATGAATCATGCATTTTGGTTTGTCTACGACATCCACAAGGTGCTAGAATAATTGCTATCACCTTTCAGTTTCAAGTCTTCTAGTTTTGATATGTTATATGATCGTCTGACAGTAAGCCATGTTGCTCACTGGGGCTAGAGATGAAGTACTGCATTCTCATAGTATCTACAGAATATGGGGTGGGATAACAGTAATTCATAGATGACATTCTGGCTTTTCTCACTTGAGTCATTTCTCTGCCTCATCTATTTTTCAAAGGAGTCCAGTAGATACACACCAATTCACAGTACCCAGTAAATGGTTCAAGGGTTAATTGCAAGAACATTTTCTCTTTCAGGATGTTTTGGTCCAAAAGACAAAGCACACCTTTGGCTTTTCTTAGTATCCATTGCCACAGTCTTAGTTTTTTTTTACCCCTGAATTAGATAAGTCCCTTGTTTCTTGCTGTCTTTTATTTAGAATCTCCCTAGCACTATTTCTAGTTAAAGTTGTAACATTAAGGGCTCATGCAGCAAAATATGTGACTATGGATGGATTTAGCAACAACTTACCTGCTTTTGCCCAATGAGCAATGGAAAATAGCAGAGGCATTTGTGAATTTGGCCCATGGGACATGGTTAATTTGGATGACAGTGTGGACAAGAATGTTTATCATAAGCTCTGACATAATGAGAAAATCCAGAATTTTAGGTCTTTCAAGAAAGTACTGTATTAAGTGAATGCAAATAGTTCCACTGCTTCTTCCATGAACTTCATAGTTGTCACTTTGGCTCCACTGAGTATGTCTGAGGCAGAGATGATATTTCTGTTTTAAATTTCTAACTTACAAGAAGTTGGAAAAAGAATTAGACCTTTTCCATGTTTAAGCCTCATTCTAGTATTTTATTGTCATATTTTTTTCTATAAAGAAACAATTCTATGGAATGAGGGAGAGTCCATTTACCTTTCTGAATTTATTCCTAGGCTCTAGAGAAAAGAAAGGTCAAGGTGCTGCTCATGACTGCTGATAACGGACTAGCACTGGGAAAAGGCCGCATAAAAAATGGTACAGTTTCGGTTTCGCCTTGTGTCCTCCAGTAGTCAGTTCTGAAAGAGCAAGAGTCCTTCTGGTGCTCCATCATTCCCATCTCCTATGAGGAAGTCTCATGGTCTTTAGGTGAAAATGTGGTGGAGAGTTGAGGTCAAAACTGAGTTAATATGTTAAACAGCTTTTTGTTGGTGTGATCAAAACACCTGACAAGAACAACTTAGAGGAGGAAAAGTTTATTCAGGGCTCACAGTTTTAGACATTCAGTCCATGGTTGGCTGATTTCATTGCTCTGGGCCCAAGATAAGGCAGGAGGACATGATGGACATCATGGAGAAAGAAGCAGTGCTCTACTCATGGCAGCTGGGAGGCAGAGACAGAAAGGGGAAGTGATGAACCCTTTCAGGAGAGCTCCTAGTGATCCATCTCCTCCAACCTTGGTCCACCTGTCTACAGTTGTCATCCAATAGTCCATTCAAACTAGGATGGACTGATAATATCACAACTCTCATAATCCAATCATTTACCTATATTTCTGCATTAATACAAGAGTTTGGAGAGAATACTTCTTATCCAAACCATAACCCTATCTTCCTGCCCCACCAACTGTTACCCCCAGAGCAGCAATAATAAAGAACACTTACTCCATCTTCCTCAATCCCTTGGTAGTCCAGAAGGGGTTCTGACTGGGACCAAAGTAAAGGTTATTTCCAATGCTATCAAATCACTCTGATTGAGAAACAGGGAGCAGATGAGTGTCAGAAATAGCAATGCTGTGAACCTAGCTTTGGTAGCTCTTGGGTTAAACAAATCCATAAAATAAAGCAGTGGGGGCTGTAGATGTAGCTAAGTGATAGTGTGCTTGCCTAGCATGTGCAGAGTCCTGGGCTTAATCCCTAACACAACCAAAAAAAAAGTTGGGAGGGATATAAATTACAAGGAGCAAACACAGGTTGATAAGCAGGACAATGAATAAAGGTGATACACAGACAAATACAAAAATGATGAGAGTATGGCCCTGTGTGACAGAGTACATACTTGGTATTAGCAAGGCCCTTGGCTCAATCCTGAGCACTCTTCTAGCCCCTAAAAGAGGTCAAGAGACCTAGAGCCAAGTTTTAGGTTTTAGGTGATTCATTTCTCTGAGTTTAATTTCTTCATTTGGCCTGTCTATTCATCAGCATCACATGGTGATTTATTTGAACTGTAATATAAATACTAAATGAAAGGATTTCTTTAAAAGCCCTTTGTATATTGCATATGTGGATTCTATTGTGGGATCATATCTTTATTGTTAGTCACCAAATGAAATATCTGAGAGTTTTGTGCATAGGAGGTACTGAACCCAGCTCTCCAGCGTAGTTCTGGTAGTGTGTCTTATGCAGTTTCTGGACCCTGGTGAAGGGATTGTGACAAATCCTAAGTTCTCAGCCAGGTCATAGCAAAATTTTATGCACTGTTTCTCCTTTCTCACTACAGTGCTGGTCACTCTCCACATGAAGAATATAAAGAAAGAAACTTATAAACAACTCTCTTCAATTCAGGTAAGGACATTTCAGAGATGCAAACTGTTAAAATTTTAGTTGGGAGAATTCTCAGCAGTTATTGGTTCAGTTAAAAGTTTAATCATTATGTCCTAGAATGCCTATTCTAGGTAGTTTTAGGTTCAACTGAATCAAATCCACATGCCCACAATACCAGGTCCATAACCCATAGCTATAGAAAGTCCACTGTAATTTGTTTCCAGTGCATTTCTTATACTTGACTAAGAAAGTGAACATATGAAACACAGGTTTGAGAGCAGATGTAGTATTAAATGAATATAAGGAAAGGTTTTGAGCCCCCTACTTTTTTGTGTCTGTTTTCCATTAAAGAGATTCTTCCCTGAATTTGACAAGGTAGAGCCCACATAGTTAAAAGGTAGCAAAAACTTGAACTAGATAAGTTAGAGGTTTTAAATTTAGAAATTTGAACTGAGTATTTTTTTGACTATTTATTTTGAGTTAGTTTTTTGCTAGGCTCTAGATATATATTGGTCAAACAAACACATTCCTTGCCTCTATCTAGGTTTGTTCACTGTGTGTGGATATCCTCTTGCTGCCTTTGTTCTGACTGATATTCTCTTGAGAAGAGGTGGGCAAATCATGCCAAGCATGGTGGCATACATTTATAATCACAGCTACACAGGAGGCTGAGGCAGGAGGATTACAAGGTCAAGTCTAGCCTGGGAAACTCAGATCCTATCTCAGTATGTACCTCAGTAGTAGAGCATTGGCTCAGCATGTGTGAGGCCCTGGGTTCAATGTTGAATTCCCAGTACTGAAAAAAAAGAAAAGAAAAGATGGACAAGTCCAGATGAGAGAGTGCTGGAAAGCAGTGGGATCCCCTGGACACCAAAAGGCAGTGGTTAATTGTACAATATTTGCATTAAAATCAAAACAAAATAAAAGCAGAAAATCTTCAGGGGCAAAATGCAGAAAAGAAGATATCCAGCTTGACAATGTGTTGTTGACAGTGTGTTGCATGAAAGAGATTGTGGAAGTTATGCTTCACCTAAATAAAATCTGTGACACCTACTGCCAGTAGGTTTTAAAACTTAGGTTTTATTGATAGAAATGATATAATCACATTTCCCCGTACTGAAAGAACACATTTGAAGCATTTATTTTTTTGTTTTTTGAATTTTTTTCTGCTCAGGTCATCATGTCTTAGGTGGCATTTTAACAAAGTAGAATACTTCCCGCTGACATGGTTAAGAGATTATGTAAAGATAAACTAAAAGAACTAGGGATGAGTCTCGCATTAAAGATAAGATTCATTTAATGGGCATCTTCAAAAGTTTAGAGTATTTTCATATGAAAGGGAAATTCTTTTTAGTTCCATAGAGCAAAATTAATTTCAATGAGACAAAAATTAATGAAAAACACATATTAGCTTATTATAAGGATTATAATTTCTAACAATCTGATTTCTCCAAAAATGAAATGAACTGCCTTAAGTAGCAAAGATTCTTTATCATTAAAATAACAAAGCATGGTCCAATATTTAGAGAAGGTAATGCCTATGTGAAGTGAGAAATAATATACTAAAAAACTAGAATTTTAAAAATCCTTTCTAATGTAAAAACTATGAGTCTCAGTCTGCTTGCATAACTATAACAAAATATCACAAATGGAGAAGCTTATAAACAGCAGAAAATTATTCCTCGTAGTTCTTGAGGCTGGAAAATCCAGGATCAAAGTGCTGGAATATTTGATATCTGGTGAAAGCTATTTCCTGGTTCTTACATGGCACTTTTCTCTGTGTCCTCACATGGTGGAATAGGCAAGGCAGCTCTCTAGAGCCTCTTTTCATAAATTTAAATGTAAAGATTGCCAGGCAGAAATAAAGATAAGGTCAAGTAATATGAATTTGTGGTAGATCAAGTTGGTAGCTCAGGCGTGAGCATGAATACTGTAGGAGTTTCAGTGGAAAAGTCCCGGAGTTGGAGATTTTGATGGTAATGGCAGCAGAAATTCAAAGAACAAATTAACTTTATAGTGCTAGAAGGAGCAGAATTGAAAGGGCCAACTACAGAGTACAGCCAGAATATACAAGCTAGCAAATTTCCAGGAACTAGAGGGCACACTATGATGGAAAGAGAAGAGTGAGCATTAGAACATGTATGAGAATACTGGGTTTGGGGGGATTCTCCTTTTTTTTGTGGTGCTGAGGATTGAACCCAGGGCCTCATGCAACCAATTAAGCACTCTACCACTAGGCTACATCCCCAAGACCCCAATGGGGAATTCTCTTTTAAGGGAATTCACCATTTTCAGTATTCATTTATTGAACATTTTTAATGCTTCCTTTCTGTCAGTTATTTCCTTACTAGACTTCTACTGTGATCACTGGAGAGAATGAGAAAATTCTACTTATAGAAGTTTTCATATTCTATTTCTATAATGTTCCAGAAAGGGCAATATTGAAATGGCAGTTGATTTTACCAAACCTTAGGTAAGATGACCAGTGAAATAACAAGAGGAATAACAGGAAAGTGATATGAGAATGGGAAAATAGAACTCAGAGTTTGTGAGCAGTGATAAGATGCTCTGAGTTGCAAAGAGGTATGAGAATTGGACTTTACAATTTCCTTCTAAGCAATTCAGGGCTTGTAAATTGTATAAAAATTTTATAAATTTTTTCTTGGCTTTTCTCAGGGTCATAGCCCTATAATGATGACGGTATACACAGTGAACTCTTTTGACTCATGGGGTGTTGTCCACCACATTCTAGATGGACCTGGTGAGCTCTCTTCAGTTTCTTTCTCATGACAACATGTGACACAGATGGCACTGACCTGTTTGTTTGCTTGTTTCTTGTGACTAGTGTATTTGAGATTTAGGGGATAAGACTCCTACATGTCATAGCTTTATAAACATTAACATAATTAAGTAGACATCTGAGGGTAAAATGACCACAAAGCATGGACATCCAAGATATCATTGTAATTGAAATTTAAGTTTTAACAGTTTACAGTCTAATTATATTTATCGAGGCTATAAAAGTAATTAGAATGAATTGTTTTGACAAATAGGGGAATTGCATGAAGGGGAATTGGACGGAAGGAGGAAGTTATCTTGACTATCTGATCTTAATTCTCTAGTCCTCTCTGGATAATTGTTGATAATCATTAAAATGGATTTCAAAGGTGCTATAATGTCAGACCAATCACAGTTAGTAGTAAGGTCTTACTTCAGAAACAAAAAACTGGACATATATGTACATAGAGCAAAAGGGCACAAGCAATTATTTAAAATGTGCAGTTTGTGCTAGAAAAAAATATCCTCTCAAATGTGAAACAGAGAGTAAAAAATAATAGTAAATGACTTTGGGTTATGAAAACAAACCAGGGACTCATACCATTAATCTTTTTTTTTTTTTTCTTTTTTGTTACTGGGGATTGAATTCAGGGGTACTTGACCACTGAGCCACATCCCCAGCCCGATTTTATGTTTTATGTAGAGACAGGGTCTCACTGAGTTGTTTAGCACCTTGCTTTTGCTGAGGCTGGCTTTGAACTTGTAATTCTCCTGTCTCAGCCTCCCAAAGTGCTGGGATTATAGGCGTGTGCCACCGTGCCCAGCTTCCATTAATTCTTTATTGAATGGATTGGAATGAATCTCAATCATCTCACACATTTTCTAGGCCTGAGATTTTGGTGGATCTTGAACATTTTAGGACTAGGTGATTTGAAAATCCATAAGAGTCTATAAATTCTCTCAAACTTAGTTCTCTCCCCTTTTTTACCCTTTCTTTCTGCCTCTGTGCAGTGCTACTGAAGGACGTGCGGGAAATGTTGAAGCGTAGGTTCTCCCTCAACTTCTACATGTTCCACGGTGGCACCAATTTTGGCTTCATGGGTGGAGCTCAACGTTTGAATGTTTACTACCCTGTTGTCACCAGCTATGGCAAGTACCTGTCCTCCAGAATTGTCTTCAGTATAGGCCACTCCCACATTGGAGACTGGAGCTTTACTTAGGTTAGGCCCCCAAAGACAATCTCTGGAATTGTTCACCTGTTTTGCTATTTTGTGTGCTGTAGGTTGAGGTAGATATTTCTTCTTCTTGACAGTACTAACATTTACTTACTATAAGGATCTGGGCTTTCAGGGACTTTGCAAGCAGAGAAGTTAGTAGCCTAATCTTGTTTATCTGTTGTACAGTCCCTTGTCTTAGAAGTTCTCTTTTCTTTGGATATCCACTAATATGTCTGCCCTAGTCCACATGTCTACTAAAACACCTTTCTTAGAAAGGGTAAGTGAAACAAAAGAGTTCTCTTAGAAATTGGATAGGAAGGAGAAATCAATAGATTAGAGAGCTTTGGACTCTCAACCAGGGTTTAGTGGGGGACCCATGGACTGGGACTCTTTGCCTCTCATTGAAAGCCCTGCAAAATTTTGCAGATGTGCAGATGTCTCTTAGTTTGAATAACAGGGATGTAGAATTTTCTTATCTAGTGCCCCAAGTTTTTTTTTTCCTCAAAGCTGCTGAATTAAGGATCTTTTGCTCAGTACTAAGCTCTCCTCTCTTCCTGGGGAAAGAAACTGAAGCTGGGACTTTCTTGGAGAAAACAACAAAATTTTCTGTATTTTTCAGAGTATGGGGCACTGCTGAGAGAGAATGGAGACTACACACCTGAGTATAACGCATTTCAAGAATTTTTTCAGTCTGTTATAGGTACTCGGCAACAACCTCAATCTGAATGGTGACTTATTCTTCTCAAGTGAGAAGGGAGTGAGGGAATGGATGAAGATCTTTTGGGGAGAAGTTGGTTTGCTACAGTTTATTTTATCAGTAGGCACTAAGAGTATGCATAAGATACAGGGCCTGCTGCTATTTTTTATTAGTTCTTTTTAGTTATACATAACATTGGGGTTCATTTGACATAATTATAAAAGCATGGAATATAATTTCTTCTAATTCAGTCCCCAGTGCTTCTCCTTTCCCTCTCCTCCTCTCTCCCCCTTCCCTTCCTTCTACTTTACTGATCTTTCTGCTGTTTACCTACAGTTTTTTAAATTAGTGTCTTGTGGATATACATGATGGTGAGATTCACTGTGGTATATTCATATACATACATGTAAAAGTTAGGTCAGATTCATTTCACTATCTTTCCCTATTCCATCCTTCTACCCTTCCCTTCATTTCCCTTTATTTACTCCACTGATCTTTCTTCTATTTTTTTTTTATCTTCTCCTTCTTTTGGATTAGCTTCTGCATATCAGAGAAAACATGGAACCTTTGACTTTTGAGACTGGCTTATTTATTTAGCATGAAAGTCTCCAGTTCCATCCATTTATTAGCAAATGCCATAATGTCATTCTTCTTTATGGCTGTGTAATACTCCATTATGTATATATACATAATATACATTTTCTTTATTCATTCAACTGTTGAAGGCCACCTAGGTTGGCTCCATTTCTTGGCTATTGTGAATTGTGCTGCTATAAACATTGATTGACTCTATCACTGTAGTATGCTGATTTTAAATCTTTTGAATAAAGGTACTCAGCACAGGACCATGTTACTTGGTCTTAGTTGTACATGGAATCCTCTGTAGAACTTCTAAAAATCCAGAGGTTCCAGGTCCTTCTCAGAGCTATTATATAGGTATGTTATATGGCCTGGTTGAAATGGGAAAGGAAATGGGGGAATCTGAGAGCATGTGCATTTTCCATTGGACTTTAGGAGATTCTGATGAGCAGCCTGGGTTCAGCAGGTGGTATTGATGTGCCCCCTCTTCTTCCAGGATAGCAAGGCACTTGTCTCAGAACTTAAAGGTATGAGAGGACCCTTACTTAATCATTTCCTGCTTTGACTCTACTAGAATTAGGAAGTTATGCCCTGTGACTGGGCCCTTTATTATTGATGGCATTTGGATAGCAGGGTATCTGGTGTCTTTGCATTGGGTTGGGAGAGGGTCCTGGAATGACCCAACTTTGTGTTTTCTCATTGCAGTAGCTCCCTTGCCCCTCCCACTAGATTACATACCAAAGAGTGCCTATAATTCAGTGACACTGTTGTACTTCCTGACACTGTGGAACGTGCTGCCCTACCTGGACTTGGTGAGCATTTCCTGGGCATAGACACATGGAAAAATTTTTGGAAAAAAGAGTGAGAATTGAAATAACATGGAGTAAATGAATAAGGAGCAAAAATAAGTCCTTAGAAGTGTTGGTTCCTTCTACCAATTTTATAATTCAGACAGGAAACCTAGAATAAGAATTCAGATTAGAAATCAGAGAGAAATGTATTAGGGAAAACCTGAATACTGATTCCTATAACACTCATTGAATGTTCATGTTTTGGGAACTATATTATTAAGATGATGTTTTAGGTAACTCCTAGTCTAATGAGTAAGAAAAGTGAATGAAGAAGAGATTGTAAGGTCATAGGTCACATGGAAGAGGAACTAAGCACAGTATTGTCAAGGGAACATACTGTGCTAAAGAGCACAAACACTGGAGTCATTGAGTTGAATCTTTGCTCCAATATATACTGGCTATGAGATCTTAGGGAGGTATTTAGCCTCTCTCTACCTAAGTTTCCGCATCCATAAAATGAGGCTCCTAATTGTTCTTACCTCATCAGATTGTATATGGATTCAGCAGTTAATATCTGGATTTGTGTGTGTGTGTGTGGTACAAGGGATTGAAAGTATGCCTTTACCATTGAGCCACATCCCTAGCCCTTTTAATTTTTAAAATTTTTTTGTTCTCATTAAGTTTCTGAGATTGAACTTGAACTTGCAATTCTCCTGCCTCAGCTTCCCAAGTCAGTGAGATTACAGGCATACTCCACCACACCCGACTGTGATTTGTTTTTTGTGTAATTTTATGGCATTTTAAAAAAGTGGAGAGAATAGTAGGGAACCCCCATGCACCTAACACCCAGATTCACCTTTATCAACACAAGGCTAATCTCATTTCACCTATACCCTCCTCTTCTCCCCCCACCCTTTACAAGGTTATTTTAAAGTAGATCCCAAACATTATACATTCCAGCTATCAATAATTCAACATATATATAGCAAAAGAGAAAGATTTCTTCTTTAATAAAAGCAACAAAATCATTATCACCCTTAATAGTAATAATAATAATAATTCCTTAGAATTATTGATTTGCTGGGAAATGTTTAGCAATGTTTTTCTGGAAGAAAAACCTGGTTCATAATGTTTGCTGATTTCTGTGGGGTAAATATTCCCACCATAGTTAATTTCAGACTACTAATATGATAATGTTGATCACAGGCTAGGAAGGTACATCCATGGGTGGTTGTTAACACACTGCTGTTTAAAATAATAAAATAGCCAGTACATGAATTTCTCAGTAATCTTGTAACTTCTTTTTTAGCATTGATTTGTTCTTGTCAGGGTCCAAATGAGGTCCATTACATTTCATTTGATATGTCTGTAGTTTCTTTTAATCTAAAGAGTTTTTTTTTCCTTTTTATTTAATTTGTTGAAAAAGCTGGATTATTTGTACTATAAAATTGCCTACATTATTGGTTTTGTTTTGCAGATTAGATCCCCACTATGTCAAGTAACATGTTTCTAGAGTCATATTGTCTGTTTCTTAGTTTGATAGGTAGTTAAGTCTAAATGCTTGATGGGATTTAAGTTAGGTTTTTTTTGTTTTTCTTTTAAAAATCTGTTTGTGTACTTTGTAGGTGGTTCTATTGTACTTTTTATGCATCATAATCTAGGCACATAATGCTAGTTGTATCTGGTTTCATAATTGATCAGTGGGTTCAGGAGTTGTTAGTTTCCTCTTTTTATTTTCATTTTTCCATCAACCTTCTACCCAAAGATTTTATCAGCAATTGACAATTATTGCATTAAAATTTCTTATGATGGGAATATTTACACCATAGAAATTGCAAACACTACAAATCAGTTTTTTTTTTCTTCCAGAAAGACAATTGCTAGATGTTTTCCCGAAAATCACTCATTTTAGGGAATTATATTTATTACATTTATTGTTGTGATGATGATTTTGTATTCCTTTTTTAAAAAGAGTTATAATTTTTGAAGTGTTTATTGAACGATTTGTAATCGAATTCCTATACTATCTGCTTTAAGATAATACTATAAGGGATAGGGAGGTAATAGGAATAGATGAAACAAGCAAAGTCATGCCTTGATAAATTAAACCAATATTTAATTAAAGTCCTTGAAAATGGTATTATTCTAATTCTACAATTCCTTCCGCATTTACTCACTTGAATTCTTATAACAGAAGAACTCAATTCATCATCAGTTTTCTCATTCTGAAGTATAGTTTATATAGAAACATCAGGACAAAAGTTCAAGTATTTTCTTTTATCAGAAAAATGATTTTTTCCTATATATCCTCCAAAGATAGCGAGTGAGTTGTTTTTCTGATGTTCTTTGTATGATCATAAACTCATAATTTTTTTAAACACATTTACCAATTTTCCACCCTATTGAAATCTTTTTTGATGCTCAAACCATCCCATCTTGGCCCAGCAGGAGCCCTTCAAGTTGGCTTTATGTCCTCTCAATGTGATTCCCATAGCTTTTGATATCTTCTTTGAATTTTGGTTCCTCTGGATGTTTCAGACTATATGGCTCCAGAGACCTAGAATAATCTATATTTCTCCAAAAAGTTCATAAAGGTCATTTCTTTTTTAATTTGCTCTTTTTTTTGGTACTGGAGATTGAACTCAGGGGTACTCGACCACTGAGCCACATCCCCAGCCCTATTTTGTGTTTTATGTAGAGACAGGGTCTCACTGAGTTGCTTAGCACTTCGCCATTGCTGAGGCTGGCTTTGAACTCACAATTCTCCTGTCTCAGCCTCCCTAAGTGCTGGATTACAGGCTTGCGCCACCGCACCTGGCTAATAATTTTCTCTTTTTAATTATACATGACAGTAGAATGTATTTTGACATATCATACATACATGGAGTAAAACTTCCCATTCTTGTGATTGCGCATGATATGGAGTTACACTGGTTGTGTATTCATATACAAACATAGGAAAGTTATGTACAATTCATTCTACGGTCTTTCCCATTCCCATCCCCTCTCCCCATAAGGGCCATTTCTGTGTGCTAAGAAGTTTGAACATTTCTCTGCAAACTATGGGAAGCCATCATAAAGCAAAGCTAGGAGTTTCTTCTGCGTTTTAGAAGGATTTGGTAGTTCTGCGGGGTACAGGTTAGAGTGAAACCATGCTAGAACACTTAACCATATAGAAGTAAACTGAACTTGAGCTTGGTGATAGATATGAAGAATGAGGGTTAGGGAAATAGACATTTAGAGTAAGACTCTAAAGTAGGTGATGACTGGCTGATATAGAATGTGGAGGAGGAGGAAAAAAAAGAGGGAGAGGAAACCATCCATGCTTTATGCATTTTTGACTTGATGGATGGTGATTCTCTTTTTAAAGGAAAAAGAGCAGAGTGTAGATGTGTCATGGTGCCTACAATTTGCGTGATATTGCATTGGAAACATCCATGGACCTCCAGATAGAGAAGTCTAGTAGATAGGAGGGTAAACAGCCTTGGAGCACTCTAAGTACTAGAAAAGCAGTTTCATGAAGAAGTGTGGCTAGTTAGAGTGCGAGCTAGATTGATCTCTCCTAGGAGGTGCAAAAAGGGAAAAGAAGAGAAGGCCAACAATAGACAGAATCTGGCACAGCTGGGTAGGAATTCCTGGGACCAGAAGTCCTGTCCACACTCTACCATGAGTTAATGAACAAGGCCCACAAATCATTCCTTCTTCTTGACTACAGCTCTTTAATGGAAAATATAAGAATAACTAACTGGCTAGTAAATGCAGAGAAATATGAGGTTTGTTTAGTAAATAAGAAGGATAATTTATATGCTGCACATAAACATGAGTATCCTCTCATATTCCTTTTGGATTGTCCTGTTTGCAAGGTTTTTGGGGTCATTCCTTTGGAGAAGTGGGCTTTGGGTAGCAGTTTCTGAAATTCTTCTCTATAACCTGAAACTTCAGCCTGTTTTTTCCCCCTCTGTCTTTGCCATAGCCAACCAAGTCTATCAAGCCACTCACCATGGAACAGTTGTCTGTGAATGAAGGGAGTGGTCAATCCTATGGGTACACTCTTTATGAGACTGTCATTTCCACTGATGGCATCCTCACCTCAAGGGGCCATGTTCAAGATCGGGGTCAGGTAGGGTGCCATGAAGGTGTCCCAGTTACACTTGTCTGTTATCACTAACCAACTGTGTTCCTGAAGTGAATGTCTAAATGGTAAACCATGTTGACCTTCAACTGTTTCTTAACATTTGTTCCTTCCTTGAAATTTTTTATAGATAAGCTAGTGCATGTCTGAGGTACACAGATACCTCTGGGCATTGTACCACTAAACCTTACAGGAGCTGATGATTTTTTTAAATGTTTTTTTTTTTTTTCCTGGTGGTATTTTATAAAGAACTTAAATAGTCCCTATACTTATTTTATGTCAATCCTTAACATTTACATTGCATATTATAGTTGATCTTCTCATTTAATTCTCAAAACACCTATCTGAAATATTTGTTACAAACAAGGAAACCTTGTTAGATTTCTGTTGCCATGAAAATACCTGAGAAAATGAACTTAAAAGGGGGAAAGATTAATTTAGTTTCAGAAGATTCATTCCATGTTGCTTCGCTCTGTTTTGGGCCTGTGGTAAGGCAGAAAATCACGGTAGATACACATGGTGGAGGAAAATTGCAAATAGAAAGGGCAGAAGAGGCTGGGTCCCAGTTTTCCCTAAAGGACAATCCCAAATGACCCAACTTCCACTAGCTCCACCTCCTAAATATTCTACCTCCCAACAGCACCAGACTGGGACCAAGACTTTAGTAAATGGGCCTTTGGGGGACACTCCAGATTCAAACCATAATAGTCAGAGACACTAAATGACTTTCAAAAAGTGTTCAATTAGAAAGCTGCAGAACTGCAGCTAAAGTCTTCATCATTTGGCTTCAAGTTAAGAACTGTTTTCTCTAAGCATTGTGAAATTTTCTTGCTCTCCATACTTTCCATATCATCTTCTTCCCAGGCTTCAAGTACAGGTTGAGTATAGGTCAGATTTAGAAAATCCAAATCTGAAGTACTCAGAAATTCAGAGCTTTTTGAGTGCTAACATGATGCTCAAAAAGTTTCAGATCTTGGATTTTTAGATTAGGTATGTCCAACTCCCATAGTCTATGTTAATATTAACAGCAAAAAAATCCAAAATCTGAAGTACTTCAGGTCCTCAACATTTTGGACAAGGTATACTCAACTTGTACTTCTGATTTTGTGACTTCAGCTATCCCCTGCCTTTCTTAGCTTCAGACCATATTTCTTACTGTTTCCTGGACATTTATCCTCACAGTATATGTTCTATAAGCTTTTCGAATTCATCACATCTGAAACCAAACTCACTGTCTTCCTAGGCAAGCCTCATATTGTCTTATAGACTCACATCCTCTCAACCTACAAATACTGTTCTCATGTTCTCCTTACTGCTTTTCTTCATTACTTATTTTCAAATGCCCCCTGTGTGGTGCAGTATTATTCAGTTGTTCTTTTAATATGGAGGCTGTTACATTAGACTTGTCCTTGTGCTTCACATCTACTATTGTTAAAATGGCACAATGTCTCTTACTATTTCAGACTGCTCACCCTCATCCTCTGTCCTCTCTTCCTTGCTGAACACCTCTCTCATAGTGCTATTAGTGTTTTCTCCCCCAGGTAAAAGTCTCATCATGGCTACTTCTCTTCTTGGAACCATCCATTAATTCCACTAGTCACCCATCACCATGCCTATGAAGTAGCTTGGGTTCTGCTATTGTTTAGGTTCTTTTCTCATTAATTCCACAGTAGTCTGTCCACTACTTCAGTGGCTCCATGATTGCCACTGTAGTGTGTCCTGATCATTTCTTTGTGTAGTTCCCCATCTGAGTTCCTCAATGGCCAGCTTTATTTTAACCTAGATGAAATCCTCTCTAAGGAAATATTTATTTCAACAGTAGGTGTTCAATAAATGGTCATAGGATATATAAATCTTATAATTAAACTCTGTTATAGAGATTAAAATGTGAATTATGCGTTTTGTTTAGCATTAATATTTTTTGTTTAAATATTTTTAGATTTTTATTTTTATAGTTTCCTAGTCAAATTTTACTTGAAAATTTGTGATTTAATTTAAATAATCTAAGAAGCAAAATATTTGTCCTTATCTGGTCTTATATGGCTAGAGTGGATTCTTCTGAGTGACTTATTAATCTTAGGCTGAACAATATGGTAGGTAATAGAAAAGAAATAGATTTACCTTCATATCATCCCTAAAACCAGGTAGAGTATGGCAGTAGATTAGAATTTCTAGATAAGAATCTGGGACATATGGCAAAACTGAGTCTATTGCAGAGTTGAACCCATGGGAAAAGGCATGCTGACAGAAAAGTTGCTGTCCCTCTAAATCTCTTGCCTTTCTTTTGCCATCATTTCCTTCACAATACTGATTTGTTATCTACCTTCCCTTTCCCCCTACTCTTCAGGTCTTTTTGATTTTCCCCCCCTCTTCACCTTGCATTGGAGCTAGGGCCCAGATTCCATATCAGGACACTCTTCTACAGACCTCATCTCATGCATCTCAGCACTGTTCTACTTTACACGTAATCTGTTTTTGTGAATTTGTGATCAGCTTATAGAATTCTGGGAGACAAAGAGTTCTTTATTTCTGATGTCTGTCTTTTCAAGTCTGTTTTTCTTCTTTTTTGCTTATAACGACCTAATAATACTTTTTTCTTCTTTGGCAGGTGTTTTTGGATGAGAAGCACGTGGGAATTCTGGATCATTCCAAAGATCAACTGACTATTCAGAAACATGTATATAACCAAATGCTGATAGACAAATAATTCCAGCACCTGCTAGGCCATGTACCCAACTATAAGTGTGGCCTGGCCCTATAATAGCACTTTTTCTCTTCCACTGCCTTTTGGGTTGATGCTTACATAAGAGCCCAATAGGGACAAGGGAAGGTTGTGTATATCTCTGGGGTACAGATATATATGATTTGAGGGAGCAAAGCTTTTTTATTTTAAATATTTGCTGCTCAAAAAACAGGTTGGTCACTGGTTTCAATAGCATCTTAGATGAAGTATTTGAGTTCCTCTTTCCTCTCTGGCCCCGGAAAGTGCGGGGATGAAAAGGAAGGGCAGGAACCCAAGAGTTTGCCTGGCTTAGAGCTGGTGGTCCACAGGGTTCTGCTGGCTGTCAGTCACCCTTCTCTGCTGGCTGTCAGTCACCCTTCCCTTGTTCTCATCTCAGCTTTAGGGGAGGCCCAGAAGGTCTACAGAAGAGTGCCTGAGTAGTATTCACTCTGGTGGGTCTGTCTTGCACAGGACCACCAGGAATACCATATTCTGAGGATTCTGGTAGAGAATCAAGGCCGACTGTCCTCTGGGAAGAACATGAACCAGGAGAGAAAAGGTGGGCTCGAGATGTAAATGCTGAGACCTCAAAGCACCAGATTTCTTATTCCAGGCTGAGAGCAGATGGAGACAGGCATATGGTTGGAAGAGAGCATGCTCTTTGACTATGAGACACCTATGTGTAGAAACTGTGATGATGCCTTTGTGTTCTCTAATTACCAAGCAGAGCCAGCACTGGGCATTTTTCTTTTAGGGAGGGTTTTGAAAGTAGCACCATCAGGAGAAAGCTATAAAGGTCTCCCTGGCCAGGGGTCCTCTCTTAGGACTTTACCTCTTCCTTCCTAGGAGCCCAGGCCTACTATGTCCTTTCTCTGACTCCAGAACTCCCAGAGAGAGTTACACACCTTCCTTCTACCCTTAGTGCTTTGACATGCATGAGTGTTCAAACTAGTCTGAAGCCCAGTGCCAGCCAGACCTGGCAGGAGTTGCTGTGACTTCTGTGCAATTAATGCAGAAGATGCAGGCACCATCTAGGATGTGTACACTTAACAGGAAAAATGTATGTAGGATTTGGGTTAGAGATGTAGCTCATGGGTAGAGTACTTGCCTAGCATTCATGAGGTCCTGGGTTAAATCCCTAGTACTGCAAGACAAAAGAGAAAGAGACAGACAGACAGACAGACACAGGAGAAAAATTATATGTAGGAGTCTGCAGAAGCTTTACAATGGGGCTGGAAAGCATCCTTTTTCAGGAGATCCCTGGTTATAGTCCGTGTATATCTCTGCACCCTTCCAGCCTCCTTCATGCCCCCTTTTTTCAATATCCTACAGGTTTAACTGGAGATATTTATCTGAACAATTCTCCATTAAGAAAATTTACAATATACAGCCTGGAAATGAAAAATGTATTCATAACAAGGTAGGTGCCTGACCATTGATTCCAGAAGAGCATGCAGATATGGAAGAAGCCTCAGAGTTCCTCAGTTTTTAGATAGGAAAGTCAGAGACCAGATGTTGAAGGAAATAATCCCATGTTTTATAGCTGTATGGAGGCAGCTGGACTCATGACTCATTGCATTATACATGCTGAAGGCATAGCCAGTGCCACAGTGAGGGGACACCAGACTTTGGGGAAAAGACTAAAGAAAGGTATGACAATCCTATTTGACTCCCTCTTAGGAAACTTCCAAACATCTGGAAGCCAATTACAGAGAAAGTTAAGGGCCCTGCCTTCTTCCTTGGTTACCTGAAAATCAGTGATAATCCCAAAGATACCTTCATACAACTGGAGGTTAGTGCAATTTATCCCTTGCCCGTGTGTCATCCAACTTCACACCCCTAAGAATCTTTTAATAAAGCTCTTTTAGTGTAAGGTCCCTGCCCTGTGTAAGGGAATATAAACTCCTAAAGACCCTGGCTATTCCATAGCCATCTGGGAGATTGTCCCCTCCCCAGGATTAAGTAGGGCAGGGCGTGGAAGGTAAACAAATATGACAGAGAGTAGTATGTTGTAAGTGACTTGCCAGCACATATTGGCTGCCACACTTGAAATTCTGCAATTCTAGGTATGTTTTGAGTCTGACGTATTTTAATGAGTACCTGATAATAAGTGGAAATTCTTTCTTCTGGCTTGGGGCAGACACAGGGAGATGAATTAGAAATCGGTGCCCATCCTGAGGGTTGGATGCTGAATTAATCCATAGTCAAGAGGCAGTATCACAGGACTGTGGGTTTACCTGCCACATAAGGTTTTAGTTGGTAAATTACCCTGCCTGGGTACATCTATACTGTGATTTGATGTGTCAATGGTGTATGAGGTATGTGTGTGTCCTTATCCCTCGTGTCTTTACATATAGAACTCAGACCCTGAATCCTTCATTCTAATGCTTTTCAGGGCTGGAAGAAAGGAGTAGTATTCATCAATGGACAAAACCTAGGGCGCTACTGGAATATAGGACCCCAGGAAACTCTCTACCTTCCAGGACCCTGGCTCCATCCTGGAACAAATGAGGTAAACCCGCAGGGTGCCCCATCTTCGCTAGGCCATTTCCCTTGAGTTTTTCTGCCTTGCTTCTGAGATGAAGCTTGAATTTCATGACTGCTCCATTGTGTGTTTTTTGTTTTTTACAGATTATTTTGTTTGAAGAATTGGAAAGTGGCATAGAGGTTCGGTTCAAAATGGACTCTCATTTAGGTATGACAATCTCTTTGTTTATTTTTGTGGTACTAAGGATCAAACCCAGGGACTTGTACATGCCAGGAAAGTACTCTACCACTGAACTACATCCCTAGTCCCTCGGTGTGGGATTCTGAAGGGTCATGTGCAAAACAATCTTTTTGGATCTTTCTAGATATGATAGAGATTTTTAAAAAGGCAGAATGTGTGTTATCTCCCAGGACCCTGAAGCTTACGTCTACACACAGTAGATAAGATTGTCTCTTGTACCTGCCACAGACCCATCCATGCCCTCCTGTTTTGAGATGCACTAATTAACCCCCTTCTCTGACACCCTTACCCCAACTCCCTCAGCCTCCCTTCCTAACATTCCCACTGTATTTTCAGGGTCACTTTTCTTATTGTGATCTAATCCAAACATCCTCTATTTATCTTTTCTGAAATATATTGTGCTTCCTAGGGCTCTTTCTCAGGCTTCCATATTACATAATTACGAGACACTTTTTCTGGTGCCCTGTACCAGGTTGCCAAAGGCAGGGAATGTATGAACTAGTTACACAAAGCCCAACTATTGCAGATGTTCTATGTTTGTGTCTAGAGAATGCCTACTCTCTGAATCCCTAGCCTCCCTATTGCCTTTTGTTGGTAGTTAGATCAGGTATCCTTCTGTGTTTGTTTGTTTTTAATTTGCCGTGCTGGGCATGGTCTTGTGTGTGCTAGGCAATGAGTCTACCCCTGGGATATATCCTCAGCCCCAGATATACTTTTGGCAAACCATTCACTCTCTCTTCAGTAGATTCAGATTATTATGGGCCTAATAATCAAGCCATGTTTCCTCCCCATTGGTCACATGTGACATACAATAGACCAATCAGATTTTCTTTTCCAGGATATTGAGTCATGAGCAGTGTGTAGTAAATGGACTCAGCTGTCATGTTAGCAGTGGTACTGTGAGTAAACCATCAATCGTGGCACTTTGTTCACCACATCCACCCTGGCTTCTCCATTCAGCTCCTGCCCTGCCTGGAGTCCACCATCCACTTCATAATCTGCCAGCACACCACTCTTTTGGCTTAAGTTATCATCTCACCTGTTTCTCATGTTTACTACAAAATAAGCCTACCTAGTACATGCCATTTGTCATGCTACCACCATAAAGCTGTGTGACCACCAAATAAAATGTTGAAAAAAAAAATGAGAAGATACTCAGAATACTTATAAGTGTAAATTGAAAGCAAAAGTGATCTTTCCAAGAAGTCAAATAAAATATACAAATGAATGCAGGAAATGACAGGCAATTCATGTATGCTTTGTGTTTTTGAGAGTTTTAAACCCAGTGTTTTCCTTTTATTGATCTTTCCATACCATTGGTTTACCATGCTCAGTTGAAAACTGATTTTTGGAGACTGTCAACCTCTCTTTACCACCTTTGGTACCTGATTCAAAGTCCTTTTTGATTCCCTGCTCTTACTTCTGGTTCAATGAATGGTCCCAACCCTTCTCAGCCATAGCAAAGGGCAGAGAGAACTGTCTGAGCTCCTGGAGTGAATCAGCTTGGTGGCCCAGCACACGTAGAGGGGAGACTGTAAGTTTTGTTTTTTCAAGACATTACCAATTCCAGCATGGTGGGAGCATGCCCTGGGATAGCTGACAGGCTGTCTGGGGAGCTTGCAAGAGGTGAGTTTGCAGGGGGACTATCAAACTAAGACGAAAAGGAATCTCAGCCAGATCTTGGAGGCTCCCTGACTTCAAATGAGGGCCAGGGTCAAGCCAGTTGCACAGAGGCCACTAGACCCTAGTCAACCCAAAGACTTAAGATCATGCATATATCTCTTTCATCCTGCATCTGTAAATGTTAGAAGCCAGCAGGACCTATGTGAACAAGAACGTGAGGAGCTGCCTGTTTAGGTGTTTCCTTCACGCCCCATACTGACTCTATTCTTTCATCTGAAGCCCATTAAGAAAACAGAACAAATCTCAATTTCCTCTGTTTTTTTCTTCTTTTCTCCACCTTTACTCAGAGTTCTAAAGTATCAGGTAATCCCCATATTGGAACTGCTTACCTTAGTGTGCATCACAGTCACATAAAGGACTTGTTAAAACATGGATTTCTGGGGCTGAGTTTGTGGCTCAGTGGTAGAGCACTTGTCTAGCACATGTGAGGCACTGGGATCGATCTCCAGCACCACATAAAAAGAAAAAAACTGGGCTGGGGTTATGGCGCAGTGGTAGCGTGCTCGCCTAGCACGCGGGAGGCACTGGGTTTGATCCTCAGCACCACATAAAAATAAAATAAAGCTATTGTGTCCACCTACAACTAAAAAATAAATAAAAAAAAAGAAAAAACCTAAATAAACAAATAAAAGGTATTTAAAAAAAAACATAGGGATTTCTGGTCCCTATCCCCAGATTTTATTTGTTGGTCTGAGGTGGGGGCCTGAGGATTTGCCTTTCTAACACATTTGCAGTGATTCTCATATTGCTGGTCTGAGGGGGTCACACTTGCCATAAAGCAGGCTCTCAACTACATGGTCTTTGAGGCCAGATACTTCTTTGTGGTGGCGACTGACCTATGCATTGTAGGATGTTTAGTAGCTTCCCCTAGTTTCTATTTATTCTATGCTAGAATCACCCTTTAGTTGTGATAATTCAAAATGTCTCCAGATATCACTAAGTATTCTTGGGGGATCAAAACTCCTCTAGGTGTGCGCATTGCTGAGGGGCATACCTGATTGGGTCCAATATGACACTTTTGCTTCTATATTGGAAAACACTGGAACAGGGGCCTCAGAGATCAATCCTTAATTTCTAAAAGGTAAAGAGGAATTTGGGAAGTTCTGTCTTGGAACAATGTCTATCTGGGACCCCAAGTCTTTTCTGCACAACCCTAAGTTCTAAATGACAGAAACAGTCTATTATTTTTATCTTTCTCTTTTACTACTTTTGAAACAAATTCTAATATTCTCAAAGATAAATGGGTTCCTAAGGTGAATTGGGATAAGGATTATGCATGGGGGAGGTTGAGGATAAAATTATATTGCATTTTTATAGATATTGCTCCCTTTACACCTATCAGCAAGTAAACAAGACATGGGGTGATGCACAAATTATGTACATAAAAGGGAACAGGTCATCACTGATGCCAGGCCTTCTGTTCGCCATCTTCATGACCACCAGGGGTTCCAGACAATGTGGGCCTGCTATGCATTCTCATCCAAGTTATTCACTGCAAGAAAGTTTAAGGGCGAGAAGATTGTATGGCAGTGGTGGTTCTTCCCTAGTAACCAAAACTCAGTGTCTTTGGTGGAATGCTGGATCAAATTATAGAAGATAGTTTTTCTCCCCAAGTGAGGTGAAGGGTGTTCATGTCTTTAAAGTCTATCTTGATGTTAGGCATAGGAGATGCACAAATAAGCTATATTTAATTTCACTGAATATTCCCACCTAGATTCTTTAAAAAAATCTGAACAGGGATACTAAATATCAAAAATGTCTTTTTTAATTTTGTGATGCTGGGGATTGAACCCAGGGCTTCGCACATACTGAGTAAGTGATCTATCATTGAACTATAACCCCAGGCGTAGATGTATAATTTTATTTTATTGTTCTGGTGCAGTTGGGAATCAACATGGAAGTCTGTCCTTTTCTCCTCTATCATACAGAGATCCTTGCGTGAAAGAAATATTTCAGTCCATATGATGTCCACCTTTGCAACCATAGGAACAGAAGTCTCTCTGGGAAGAGAGTGGAGAATCTGAAATCATCTTGTAATGTGTTAGGAGGTTAGCTGGTCTCTAGGAGCCTTTCTTTCACTTGTTGTTTTAAATGGTACTGGGAATTAAACCCAAAGGCACTTTACCTCTGAGCTATATCCCCAACCCCTTAAAAACATTTCTTTTTGAGAGAGGGTCTCAGTAAGTTGCCCATACTGGCCTTGAAATTTGTGATCTTCCTGCCTCAGCCTCCTGAGTTACAGGGATTACAGCTGTACATCACTGAGCCTGGCCTCACCTTCTACCTTTTTCGCATTTTTTAAAGTTGTGCATTATAGTTATACATATACTGATGGGATTTGTTGCTACATATGTACTCAATGAAACAATGTAATCTGGCCAGTATCATTCCCCAGCTCACTCCCTTTTAATATTTATTTATTTATTTATTGGTACTAGGAATTGAACCCAGGAGCACCCAACCACTGAACCACATCCCCGTCCTTCTATTTTTTTTTTTTTTTTTGAGACGGGATCTTGCTAAATTGCTTAGGGCCTCACTAAATTGCTGAGGTTATCTTTGAACTTGCTATCCTCCTGCCTCAGTCTCCCACATCGCTGGGATTACAAGCATGCACCATCATGCCCAGCCTCATCCCCCCTTTTTAAAGCAAGTTAGATTTATTCTGTTTTTTGAATTTTTTTCTTTTATTTAATTTCTTTCTTGGTGCATTATGATTATACATAATAGTAGGATTCATTGTTGCATATTTGTATATGCACACACTATAACAGTATACTTGGGTCAATTTTGTTCTTCAGTACCTTTCCTGATCCCCTTCCTCCATTCTGTTTGTGTTCCATCTAATGTCATCAGATCCTCAACCCCAACCTTTTTTCTTTCCTCTACTTTTTACATATGAGAAAAAAGCATATGACCTTTGACTTTGAGTCTGTTTTATCTGATTTACCATGAGGTTCTCTAGTCACATCCATTTGCCTGCAAATGACATGGTTTCATTCTTTAAATAAAAGTCAATTGTGTATATATATACCACATTTCTGTATCTATGGATAGACACTTGGGTTGGAGAAAACTAAAGTTATGTGGAAAATATAGGTTGTGGTTGCTTTTGGCACATGCATAAAAGAAGAGAAGTGATCAACACAGGGGGCTAGGAGGCTGTCTGTAACCACTCTGCAGACTTGCCATCCTTTAGATTGTGGGGGACATATGCAAGGGCATGCCACGAAACAGCGCCGAGCTACCAGCTCAAGTCTGACCACGCTGCTCCGGGAGAGCCATCACCTCGCCCTTATTGGCTGACCTCTGCTTCCGTGTTCGTGGACAAGGCATGGACAATGAATACTCTCCTACCTAAGTGCCTCTATACATCCCACTTCCACATTCTTAGCTTAGTAACAGGACACCTACCCGCTCCTCTATATAAGCCTGTATCTCTCCTCAATAAATCAGTTCCTGCTTAAGGCAGAACTTTCCGGCTCAAGCGTGGTAATTGAGTGCCGGACGACTTTACCATTCTCAGCCGTTGTGTCGGGGACTTCCGGGGATCTCCTCCTCCCCGCTGGCCGAGGGGGGAGACTGATACCTGGCTGGGAGGACCCCGACATAGATGATACCTTAATTCCCATACCAGCCTGACACCATCGGGGGCAAACAGCAACAGCCAGTTCCAGACATTCCCTGCCACCTGAAATCCAGTCAGTAGTTGACTCGCAATCCCGATTTGCTCACCAGCATATGGATGAGCAAATGTCTCATTTGTTTTGTCTGACTAGGAGAAATCCTGAGTGTAGCCCTCCCATTTTGAAGAGACTACAAAACAGACCCAACAGAGAAAAACTGTTCTCTAGAAACAGAAATGTGTATTCACATGTCACCTAACCATCAGTGTCATCCTCTGACGTCATTTTAGTAGCTCAGACCAGAGATGGGATGGCAGACCCTTGCTGACTTGCAGCATTAATCAGAGGAAGGCTCCTCAGAGAGATAGGGTTGGCTACATTGCTTCTACTTTCTAGATGTCAGTGGGACCCAGACCTCCAGTTGTTCCAACCCAAAATGATTCCAGGCATCACAAAATGTGTTCTAGGGTTAAAAATTCCTCCAGGTGAGCACACTACCACAGAACATATCTGTTTCTCGCAATCAGAAATGATACTTTTCTAGGCTGGGCATATATCTCAGTGGTAGAGTGTATGTTTAGCATGCTCGAAGCTCAGATTTCCACACAGGAATACACAAAAGAAATGACACTTTTTCTACTCTGTAGGAAAGCACTAGAACTGGGGCCTCCTGTATCAACCCTTAATAAATAAAAGGCAAAGATAAAAGGGTTTGGGAAATCCTATTTCAAGATGATGGTGTATCTGTGGCTCCATTTTTTCCTCTGTACAATTCTAGTTCTGAATAAACAAGGTTGAGGTACATCTCTGGGCCAGTCATGTGCCTCTTGTAGTAAAAATTTTTCCATTTAAAAGCACTGAATTCCCTCTGTTTATGGTTTGAATGTGTATTTTTCCCCCCAAGGGCCAATGTATTGGAGACTGTGTTCCCAAGGTGATAGTGTTGGAAGATGATGGAACCTTTAAGAAGTGGGGCCTAGCCAGGGGTTGTTAGGGTCATTGAGGATGTGCCCTTGGAAGGAATTAATGTAACTCTTAAGGAACCCCTGGAGATCTCATAATAGTTATAAAAGTGAATCCAAGAGGCTGGGGTTGTAGCTCAGTGGTAGAGCATTTGCCTCACACTGGTGAGGTACCAGGTTTGAGCCTCAGCACCACATTAAAAAAATAAGTAAATAAATAAAGATAAAAAAGAAAAAGTGAATACTAGCCCTAAATCACTCTCTGGTTTCATGTTTTAAGACATAATCTCTCCTCTCACATGGGCTCCTGCCACCATTGTGATATCATCTGTTAGGAGACTGAATAAATGGGGCTTTCCCAATCTTGATTTAAGCCTCTGAAACTATGATCTAAATGAACATTTTTTTTTTCTTTTCAAAATGAGCTGGCCTCAGGTACTTTGTTATAGTAATGGAAAATGAACTAACAAACCTCTTGTTTGGTAGAGGTTGAGATTTTTATTTTGCTTTAATAAAGTCTGAAAAAAAGAAAAGCAAAGCCAGGTTTTTGGAAAGAAGAGATTAGGTATATACTCAAGGTATATTACAGCAGAGTTAAGAAAGAACCTATTGCTATGGAGCTGTCTAGGGCTGCAGCCTCTCACTTTTGGTGTGTATCACAATCATCTATCTGGAGAGCTAATAACAAATGGAGAGGTCCAGGATAGTGGAAGTAATGCAAAATCTGGACATTTGCCTCAGCTTCCTGAGTCACTGGGATTATAGTCATGTACCACCACATGTGGCTCAAATTTTTTTAATTTTAAGTATGTATTAATTAATTTAAAATAATGACAATAAATCCATAATGTTTTATGGAATATAAAAGTATATAAAATAAGTCAATTCAGCAAAAATCTACTTTAGGTACTAGATGTTATATTTTTTTAAAATACTTATGTGGTTTATTTAACAGAAATAAAATAATATTTACCAACTGATTAGTAACACTAGCACCCTTATTTTCCCTTTCCAAATTAGTAATGGAAAACCAATAGGTAGAGCTCAATTGAGATTTAATTAATTTGAGATATTTAATTTTGAATTGTCAAATAATGTAACTTTTTAACAAGGACATTCTAAAAATATGTAAATAATATACTAAAAAATAAAGGCTTTTAAATCTAATGATTTTACTTGTATGTATTTTCATATGCTTTCCCCCTTCTCTTTTTTGCAGTGTAGAGATCAAACCCAGGACCTCACACATGCTAGGCAAGTGCTCTACCACTGAGCTATATTCCCAGCACTTTTCATATGTTATCTTACATAGGAGAGAAAGGAGTAATGCTCTGTGAATGCTGGAGCATAACTTACTTTCTCTATGTTGTTAACATATAAAGCTCTCTTGGGTCCACAGGAATGTTTGTAACATAAAGACACTGTCTACCTAGCATGGTTTGATAATAGAAAATTGAGAATAATATGTTAGATCATTGTATATTAATGTAGAAATTTTCAGCAGCATGAGGTGGTACAAGCATCTAATCCCAATGATCAGGGAGGCTGAGACAGGAGGATTGCAAGTTTGAGGCCAGTCTGGACAACTTAGTGAGACTCGTCTCAAAACAAAAACAAAAATGGCTGGGATTCAACTCAGTGATAGAGCACCCTAGGGTTTAATCCTCAGTACTGGAAAAAAGAAAAACAGAAATGTTAAATCCTAGTCATTTGTGGATTAAAATCCATTAGAAATGAAATAGTAAAGAACTAAGGCTCACACATCTGTTCCCAGTCACATCATCCATTTTTATTGCTTTTAGAATTATAAGATCATATATCTGATTGCCTATTTAACAACTCTATTGGATTCCCTATCCCATCCCATCACCTTGTTATTCTGCCAGTCTGCACAGCTTGCAGACTCTGAAAGTTATGTTGGATCCACCTTTTCCCTGTCCCCACATCACAGCCCTTCCTGTGACCATCTGCTTGTGGCCTCTGAAGTACTTTTGGTCTGTTCACTTTAACAGACTTCCTCCTCGATACCATCAAAGCCAAAGCCCCTGTTCTTTCTAACCTGAAGTATAACAATAACCAGCAACTGCTGATTACTTTCTCCATCAACTTTTTCCCTCTTTGTACACCAGCTGGAGTGACATTTTAGAAACAGAGCTCTCATCAAGATACGACCTCTCTTTCAAACCTACCAAAAGCTTCCTGTTGGATTTCAGACACAGCCCACACTCTTCCCCTGGACTCCTGTGTCCTGCTTCATTTGGGTTTTATCAAAGTCTCAGCAGTCTTAGGCTCCTCTCTCTGCTCTTCTTCTCTTCAGCCACATGGAATTTCTGTACCTCTTCTAGCACATTCAGTACTTGCCTCCTTGGGGACTCAGGACTGGCCCTAATACAACCTCCCTGGTCTGATGAGAGGGTAAGAGGAAAAGAAAGATCCCTCATCTCCAGAGACTGCCATCCTTTGACTTCATAGTCCTTGATCAGCTTGTCCTATCTCCACCTCCACTATGCTTTATCACATATGCCTATTTTTTTTCCTGTATAATTATTCTGTATTTATTGTCATCCGCTAATCTCTAAACTCTGGAAGAAGGGACCTTATCTGTCCACATTTACTATTTTAGTCACCGTCATGCCCAAATTTTTTAAAATATTTTTTTAGTTGTCAATGGATCTTTATTAAAATTTTATTTATATGCAGTGCTAAGGATCGAACCTAGGGCTTCACAGATGACAGGCAAGCATTCTACTACTGACCCACAACTCCAGCCCCACACCCCAACTTTTACTAGGTCCCTGACACACAATGGATGCTTAGCAACTGTTGGTTGAATACTTTGGTCAAATATTCTTTATTAAGGACCAGTAGTTTACAGAAAGCTGTCACTACTTGAACTGTCCTATTTAAAAGAAATTCAATTAATTTGTTTTATTGGCCTGTACTTGAGGTATTTTTCAATGCAGTTTCCTTTTCTTCTATGTTTGATTACCTTTTCAGAGAAATTCACCTGATAGATGTCAGATATTAGGTCAGGAAGAAGAAGCGCTTTAAGACCAGGGTGTCCTGGAGAGGAGAGAATAAAACATGTGGGGAAATGAGTCTATCTGAGCATGCTGGACTAGTTTTGCTTCATAATCCTGATTCTGGTTCTTCAACTCTTGAGTAGCAATTGTTCCATGTTTGGAAGCTCTTATGACACTTTTTTTTCCTGCAGTACTGAGTATCAAACCCAGGGCCTGTACATAATAGGCAAATGTTCTACCACCTAGTCATACCCCCAGCCCTCTTAAGACACATTTGAGTGCACTGTGCTTAGAATTCTTAAAGCAAAATGGATGTATTTCCATTTTCAGACCCCAATAATCCTCACTCTGGAAACTGAACCATTGGTAATAAATTTTCTCCCTTCACTTTTGACTTTCTAAATTATGTTTGGAGTTCCTTATGCTCTACAAAACTTACACAAATGCAAACACCATACATTTTAATCTAGACTGGAGAAAAGTATAGTGACATATCTCTTATGCTTGTGGGTTTTAAATTTTTCAACATTTGATATCTAAGTTCCTTTGTAAATAATTTTTTTTCTTAGGGTAAGGAGAAAAAAAAGATTGGGGCTGAGGATGGAGTTTAATGGTAGCATGTGCCTAGCTTAGGCCTAACATATGCAAGGCCCTGGGTTTCATCCCCAGCACTGCAAACAAACAAACAAACAAACAAACAAAAAAAGCTCTAGTATAAATTTTGCAATCATCAGCATATCTGTAAATCGTTCATTTTCTAGTCTTTTCCTGGGAGTCTCTCATGTTAATCTTGGGGAGCAACAGGTAACCTTGGACATGAATTATATATCACTAAGGGCTATGTACAGTTAATAATTTATTTTGGAATTATAAAAACTCCACATTCTGTCTTAATAACAAAGCCAAGCCCTGTCCTGAAGCTGTGGAATGGTGGACTGGGTGGTCTGGAGCATGGGTGGGAGTGCAGGCTGCTAGCCCAGGAAGCAGCCCTGCAGAGCCTGTCATGTCTGTGTGACCCTGAGGCATAGTCAACAAGGGCTGAGGCAAGTCAGTGTCAAGGCCCAGGCCAGTGAGGATGCCTTCTCCAAACAGTGCTGCCACTCAAAACCCCAGAGCATCCATGATCCACCCACTTCAACTTCCTGGGAAACTGGGATTGAAGGCCAGTAGTGAGAAAACAAATGGGGCAGAACTGAATGGAAGTTCAGACTCAAGTGTTAACCCATACCATTAGTACTTTTCCAAAATCTGATCAGCATAAATTTTAACCAATAGCATTAGAACTTTTCCAAAACCTGATCAGCATAAATTTTTAAAATTTTGATTAATTTTATTTTTTACACAAATGGAACACAACTTTTCATTTCTTTGGCCTATTTTGGAGAAGGATCCATGTGCTGCTGAGAAGAAAATGTATTCACTCTTTGATGGATGAAATATTCTATATATGTCTGTTAAGTCTAAATAATTGATTGTATTATTGAGTTCTATAGTTTCTTTGTTTAGGTGTTGTTTAGAAGATCTATCCAGTGGTGAAAGAGGTGTGTTAAAGTCATCCAGTATTATTGTGTTGTGATCTATTTGACTCTTGAAATTGAGAAGAGTTTGTTTGATGTACATAGATGCTCCATTATTTGGGACATATATATTTATAATTGTTATGTATTGTTGATATATGGTTCCCTTAAGCAGTGTGAAATGTCCTTCTTTATCACTTCTGACTAACTTTGGTTTGAAGTCTACTTTATTTGATATGAGGATGGAAACCCCTGCTTGTTTACGCAGTCAATGTGAGTGGTATGTTTTTTCTCAACCTTTCACCTTCAGTCTGTGGATGTCTTTTCCTATGAGATGAGTCTATTGTAGGCAGCATATTGTTTTGTTTTGTTTTTTTAATCCAATCTGCTGGTCTATATCTTTCGATTGATGAGTTTAGGCCATTAACATTCAGAGTTATTATTGAGACATGGTTTGTATTTCTGGTCATTTTGGTTTATTCTTTATTTTTGACTTAATTTGTTTTTTTCCTTTGATTGACTTTTCCTTTAATGTAGTTGCTCCCTTTGCTGATTTTCTCTGTTATTTTTCATTTCTCCTCATGGAACATTTTGCTGAGGATGTTCTCTAGTGCAGGCTTTCTTGTTGTGAATTCTTTTAATTTGTGTTTGTCATGAAAAGTTTTTATTTTATCATTAAATCTGAAGCTTAATTTTGCTGGATATAAGATTCTTGGTTGGTATCCATTTTCTTTTAGAGCTTGGTATATGTTGTTCCAGGATTTCCTAGCTTTGAGAGTCTGTGTTGAAAAATCTGCTGAGATCTGAATTAATCTCCTTGTATATGTAATCTGATTCCTTTCTTTTGTAGCCTTTAAAATTCTACCCTTATTTTGTATACTAGGCATTTTCATTATAATATGCTGTGGTGTAGATCTGCTGTGATGTACACTTGGTGTCCTGTAAGCCTCTTGTATTTGGTTTTCCAATTCATTCTTTAGGTTTGGGAAATTTTCTGATATTATTTCATTGAATATGTTGTTCATTCCTTTGGTTTTCATCTCTATGCCTTCCTCTATCCCAATAATTCTTAAATTTAGTTTTTTGATGTTATCCCATAATTCTTGGATGTTTTGTTGATGGTTTCTTACCATCTTTACTGTTTGGTCAACTTTATTTTCAGGTTTATATGTTTTATCTTCATTGTCTGAGATTCTGTCTTCCAAGTGATCTAGTCTGTTGGTGATGCTTTTTATTAAGTTTTTAATTTGGTTCATTGTTTCCTTCATTTCAAGGATTTCTATTTTTTTTTTCAGAATCTCTACCTCTTTATTAAAGTAATCTTTTGTTTCCTGTATTTGTTCATGTAGCTCTTTATCAAAGTGATCTTTTTTTTTCCTGTGTTTGCTTTCTTATATCATCTTTTAGTTCACAAAACATTTTAATATTGCACATCTTGAACTCCTCTGACATTTTTTCTACCATGCTGACCATGGATTCTAAAAATGTAGTTACTTGGCTTGTTTGTGGTACTTTCTTCCCTTGTTTTCTCATGTTGTTCATGTGACTTCTGTTCTAGCAGTGTGGATTCAAGGTATTTCAGTTTTTATCCTATAGTGTCCCTGAAAGTTTTCAATGCCTCTTCTGTAAGGAGGGTATTAATATTAATGAGTCTCAATGCAAAAAATATGCAGCCTTCAACAAAATAGCTCCTATAAAGACATTTGCAGTTTTTTTGCAATAGACAGAAATGATGTGTTTGACTATTATCTATAGTATAAACAGTAGGCTTATGAAAAGGTCTACAGTTTTTAATGGTGGACAAAGGGAACTAGGGGTGTAGAATGAGATGTAAAGGAGGTAGGAGGTGAGGATATAGAGATATTAAATCTTAGGAATTGTGTATGAGGAATCAAAAGAAGTTGGCTGGTAGCAGGAGAAAAGAAAGAGATAAGTGGGGAGATAAGTGGGAAGAGAATATATATATAGAGAGAGTATAAAAACATAGAAACCAAATATTCAGAAAATGAAAAAAATAACAATAAAAGATAAAAAATAATAAAAGTATATACTATTTGGACATTGCAGTTCTAAGTAGCCTAATGCATGGAAAATACTTTGTTTCACACCTGTTGGGGATGTGAGGGTGGGAAAAGAGAGGAAAAAAATTAAAAAACAGAAAGAAAAGAAATCTCAAAGAAAAATCGCACAATTGTTTATGTTGGAGTTCAGTATCTTTTCTGCTTCCCTTCTCATCTAATAGACGGAGTTGTTGGGTGTTTGCTGGTATCTCCACCCATAGGATGGTGAAGGTTACTAGTGTCAGAGAGTTGGTCTTGGAGGCAGAACTCCTGGAGGTTGAATATAGCATTTGTTGGCTCCTATTTGAAGACTACACCCCAAGGACCCTTTGGGGTTTACTCATGTGATATAGGCACCTGGTCTTAGCCCCTTAGGTTGCATATAGACCCCACAATTTCTGGTGTCTAATTTAGTCTCTAAACTGTATCTCTCATGCCCCATTCCTTTTCTACTTCCCAGTGAGGAACCTCTCTCTCCAGAGGTCCTGTGGGCTGCTTTTGGGGCCTGTGTACCTATTCCCGAAAGCTATTCTGTATTGGGCAGATCAGAACCAGGCTTTGAGAGCTATGGACTAGCCACATAGCTGCAAGCAGTGTACTGGATTAGTAGCTGTGTGGGGGTGGTTAGGGGACTATAGGTACCTCGATATTGCTTCTAGGCCCCAGCTGTTGTTCCAAGATGAGAGTTGCCCCAACTGAAGAAGGCAATGGCATCAGCAGAGGTAATCCAAGATGGTAATTTAGATGTCCCAAGATGGAAGTGACTGCTTTTAGAGATGGAAAAGGGCAGGCTATGTGGTAGTTTGTGTGGTGTGTTTGGAGATGCAGCACTGTGGTATGTGATGCTGCAGTGATTGACTGCCTCATGACTCTATCCAGTGTCCACAGGTACAAGATACCATGTGGAGGGGACTATGGTAGTAGTAGCAGTGTCCCAAGATGGAGGCAGCCAGGGGAGTCCTGCCAGGCGTCTGTCTATGTGTGGGTGGGAATCTGGTGCACAGTGACCAGGTGATCAGCATAAATTTTAATCAATAGCATTAGCACTTTTCAAAACCCTGATTAGCATAAATTTGGACCAATAGCATTGACCCAAGTGCTATATAAACCCCAGGACTAGCATACTTAAGCATCAACCTCTTTTGGGTTCCCTTTTGCCTGTGGAAGTTCTGTTTCTATTCACACTTCAATAAATTTACTCTCATACTCACTTATTCTCATCTGTGGAGTTCATTTTTGAATTTTTGACACAAGAACCCAGAAAGAAGAAATTGGTGGTGAGCCATTGGGGTTTGCTGCAATACTGGAGGGCATAGCCCACCATTAAGAGCCAGCATTAAGAACAGCAACTCAATGGTAGTTGAGAAGAAATAGGATTTCTTGGCTCTAAAGGCTTTCAGCTTACTTAGACCCCACCTGCCAACAGAAGGGATCTGGTCTCAATAGTTGATTTTTCACACTTATATACAGAATAATTATTATTATGTCTTTTGCAAATGCATTATGCTTTAAAATGAAAACTCTATTCTCTATTCATCATGTTCTTTTCTTATTTAAAAAATATTAAATGTGGGGGGCGGTTCCAAGATGGCGGCCTAGTCGGACACCACAGTCAGTCTCTCCAGAGCCAGAGATTGAAGTTTTGGAAATAGCGTCATCGTACAGCTACCCTTGCAGGAATTTCACTTGCGTGAGTAAGCAGGGCCACCAGGCAGCAGCCAAAGCCACAATCAGCATGACTTCAGCAGCAAGCCGTGGTGGAGCTCAGCAGGGGGCAGCAGTGGAGCTCATCACCCAGCGGCTCTGGGCTCCAGCCCAGGGCTCGCCCCGGGCTGAGACTACTTCTACACGGGGTTCCTGGCTCCAGCGCCCACCCAACCACGCAGGACCCCTAGCAGTTGCTCCCGTGGACACACAGCCCCAGCCACTAGCCGCTGGAGAGCCCAAATTCAAGGTAAGAGTCGCTCCAGAGACATCAGCAGAGACAGCCCCACCCAAGGGCAGCCTGGGCCCACCCCAGTTCCACTCCAGAATTCTTGTGGACCGGCAGGAGCCCCAAAGGACCCTGACCCACCCTCAGGAACCTCCACGGTTGTCCAGCCAAAGGGAGACCAGGGTCTACTACCTCTAACCATTGGGGAGGCCAAATTCAGGGCAAAAGTCGCTCCAGAGACACCAGTGTGAGGCAGCCCTGTCCAAAGGCAGCTTGGGTCTGCCCTAGTTCTGCTCCAGAGTTCCTGGGGTCCGGTAGGAGCTACAGAGGGCCCAGATCCACCCTCAGGAAACTCCACGGGTGTCCAACTAAGGATTGTCCAGAGTCTGATTGCTACCAGCCACAGAGGAAGGCACACCCAGGGTAAAAGTGGCCTCCAGAGACTCCAGCATGAAGAGGCCCCACTCTACTGCGCTCTGGGCCCGCCTCAGTTCCGCTCCAGAGTTCCTGTGGTCAGGCGAGACAGAAGGCCTGAAACCACCTTTAGGGAAAGCCAGAGTGCCTAGTTGAAGGCAGACCAGAGCCTGCTAGTCTCTAGCCCCAGGGGAGCCCACACTCACTGTAAGGGTTGCACACAGACTCTCCAGCTTGTGACCCTGCCTAAGTGAGACCTGAGCCCACCTGTAGTTCCGCTCCAGAGTTCCTGCTCACCAGCAGGAGTGCAAGACAGGGGCAAAACAGCCCTCAGGGGCTGCCTCAGGAGCACAGCTAAAGCCACTCCCACTGCCCTCTAGAGGTAGTCCACTACCTCCGCCACAAACTTTAATGACAATAGTGCCCATCTGGGGACACTGGGAAAACAGAAGTGGCTCCAAAGTGAGACACAGGTAATCCAGAGTGTCAATACAAGATTATAGGATAGAAGCCGCAATATCTCAGATTGGTATTTCAGAAAGGAAGATACACAATCAACATGAAAAAACAAGGGAAGAAAGTGCCCCAAATAAACCTGGATACCACTGTAACAGAATCCATGGACAGCACAGTAAATGAAATGTCAGAGAAAGAATTCAGAATGTACATAATTAAAATGATCAGTGAACTAAAGAATGACATAAGTGAACAATTACAGGCAAAAATTGATCAATCCAACAAAGAAATAGGAGAGCAAATAAAGGCAGCCATAGATCATTCTAACAAAGAGATAAGAGAGCAATTACAAGTAGCAAAAGATTACTTTAAGAAAGAGCTAGAGACCATGAAAAAAAACCAATCAGAAATTCTTGAAATGAAGGAAACAATTAATCAAATAAAAAACTCAGGGCTGGGATTGTGGCGCAGTGGTAGCGTGCTCGCCTAGCATGCGTGAGGCACTGGGTTCGATCCTCAGCACCACATAAAATAAACAAAGGTATTGTGTTCATCTATAACTAAATAAAATATTTAAAAAAAAAAAAACTCAATAGAAAGCATCACCAGCAGACTAGATCACCTGGAAGACAGAACCTCTGATAATGAAGGCAAAATATACAATCTTGAAAATAAATTTGATCATACAGTGAAGATGGTAAAAAATCATGAACAGAACATACAAGAAATATGGGACAGCATTAAAAGACCAAATCTGAGATTTATTGGGATAGAAGAAGGTGCAGAATTTCAAACCAAAGGAATGCACAATCTCTTCAATGAAATAATATCAGAAAATTTCCCAAGTATGAAAAATGAAATGGAAAATCAAATACAAGAGGCTTACAAAACACCAAACGTACGAAACTTCAAAAGATCTACACCAAGGCATATTATAATGAAAATGCCCAACATACAGAATAAGGATAGAATTTTAAAAACCACACGAGAGAGGAACCAGATTACATATAAGGGGAGACCAATTCGTATCTCAGCAGATTTTTCAACTAAAAGCCAAGAGATCATGGAATAACATATTCCAAGCCCTAAAAGACAATGGATGCCAACCAAGAATCCTATATCCAGCAAAATTGACCTTCAGATTTGATGACGAAATAAAAACCTTCCATGATAAACAAAAGTTAAAAGAATTTACAGCAAGAAAACCTGCACTACAAGCATTCTTGGCAAATATTCCATGAGGAGGAAATGATAACCAACAATAAAAATTTACAAAGAGAGGAACTACACTAGAGGAAAGACCATTCAAAAGAGAAAACAACTCAAGGTAAAAACCAAAAACAAACCAAACTGACTGGAATTACAAATCATATTTCAATCATAACCCTGAATGTAAATGGCCTAAATGCACCAATTAAAAGACATAGACTGACAGGCTGGATTAAAAAACAAGACCCAACAATATGCTGTCTTCAAGAGACTCATCTCACAGGAAAAGACATCCACAGACTGAAAGTGAAAGGCTGGGAAAAAACATATCACTCACATGGACCCCGCAAACAAGCAGGAGTTTCCATCCTCATATCAAATAAAGTGGACTTCAAACCAAAGATGGTAAAAAGAGATAAAAAAGGTCATTTCATACTTCTTAAGGGAACCATACATCAACAAGACATAACAATCATAAATATCTATGCCCCAAATAATGGAGCTTCTACATATATCAAACAAATCCTTCTTAAATACAAGAATCAGATAGACCACAACACAATAATACTTGGAGACTTTAACACAGCTCTTTTGCCATTGGATAGATCTTCCAAACAAAAAACTTAATAAAGAAACCATAGATCTCAATGAAACTATCAATAATTTAGACTTAACAGACATATATAGAGTGTTCCATCCATCAACGAGTGAATACACTTTCTTCTCAGCTGCACATGGATCCTTTTCCAAAGTAGATCATATATTATGTCACAAAGCCAGTCTTAGAAAATACAAAAAAATAGAGATTCTACGCTGCAGCCTATCTGACCACAATGGAATAAAATTACAAATCAATGACAGATTAAAAAGCAGCAACTATTCCTTCACCTGGAAACTAAATAATATGCTATTGAATGATGCATGGATTACAGAAGACATCAAGGAAGAGATAAAAAAAATTCTTAGAGGCAAATGAAAACTCCGACACAACATATCAAAATCTTTGGGATGCCATGAA